>CM050173.1:13243244-13403244 GCA_027410445.1 Discoglossus pictus | reverse complement strand
CTTCTGAGATATGAAGAGATGCAAACTATAAAAACTCTAATTTTTATTTCACATTAAACGTTCCCTGCCGTAATGGTGGCAAGGATGGGTACCACTTTAGTAACAGATTGTCCCTTTAGGTGCACTCAATAACGCTTGATTAATAGCGAGTGTCATGTAGTACATAAAGCATGTCCAAGTACACATAGTACTATAGCCTATAATAGTAACATTATTTTTTACATTTTCATACATAAAACTTTTATGAGTGCCATGTAGTTGTGGCTTTAGACAGCAGATGGAGCCCTCCTGATGTACCCCTCCTTTACATTCATAGTAACCTGCTTACTCCAAGCATCATTTTAACAGTCCATGGCTATATTGCATCAACACACATCAGATGTTCATCAAAATACACCAGAGTAACAGCCAGAAACAGAAGCTTTTTGTTGACCGCTTTGTTCCCAAAGGTCATACAAAATACAGGCAAGTGCATTTTAACATGTGCTTTCATAGTAAAAAAACATGGCCTAGTCAAACTCATTTCTTAAAACATATGAAGCTAGCATGTTCATAACTTATTTGCATGACAATACCAATCCCATGATGCAACAGGGGGCATGCAATCACAGAATAATTACAATGCAGTCTGAGAAGTATATTAAATATCATGCATTAATATAATTTAAAAAGTACAACCATTCAATATGGGCTCGATGGTTGTTTTAGTTATTTAATATGCTGTTATGTTATGTTAATTACTGTAAGTTACGCTGTATGTTCAGATGTAAACTAGTTCATGAGGGGTTAACTGACAGAATGTGATGTATAGAGTCAGTTTTGCTCTAGACTTGATAAAGTTAGGGTAGCAGATATCACAGTCTCTGACTGGATAAATATGTATATGGAACAAGATATAAAGAAGAAATATGTGCCACAATTCATAAAGAAGGTAAGAGATGCCCTGGTTCTATACAACTACTGAAGTGGATGTTAAGATAGTATGATGCCTTGCAGAAGAAATATTTAAAAACTAGCGACATGCCAATCAAAAATGACGACAATAACATTTGAAGGCTGGCAATGCGGTTTGCCACACAATGCAAGGCTCTCCCCACTGTAAGTGCATCCTCCACTGCAGAGCTCATCGCGATGAGTGCCTCATTGCAGCAAAGTCATGTGGCCCTCGCAATGAGTGCCTGCAGCATGTACAAGTCCTAACCTTTTTACATTGCGTGACCAACCTTTGTAACTTACCACAACTAATATATGTGATGACTGTATTAGCAGTTATCCAAAATCCAGAAGACCCACAAACTATTGCAGAACGTTATCAGTTCAAGTTTAAATATGTATCTACTGGACCTGTTATGAATATAAACCACAATAAAAGCAGTTCCTGATTATTTTTTTATGCTGATCCTGTATTCATATTTTTAAATATCCAAAGATGAGGGTTTTAGAGACATCTGATGCCTTGGTGAAGGAATCAAAGAGAACCTGAGAGATCAGCTGGACAGGTTTGGTATAACAGCCTTATCAAGCCCGACCGAAGAAATCAGATCGTAACACATAAAAATAATAATAAATAAATATATATATATATATATATATATATATATATATATATATATATATATATATGCTCTGAACCATCATTTACAGTAATAAAACCAATTTGAAAAAATAAATCAGTTACAGCTTGTTTCACTATTTTCTAATCATTTTTAGAAATTTGAGTAATATCTTTTACAGTTGGCTTGCACCGCAGGATTTATTGCATTTAACTGAGCAAATTCTCAGGTCCTCAGGGGACCAAACTTTGTAAACCATTTATTTTTTTACTTTGAGATTATAATGTTGAAACTTACAATTTTGGTTGCAGCAAGGAGAGTTTAGTGCTATTTGCAGATTGCTTGTACATGTTATCTCCCTGACAAGTGAAGGAAACTCAAGAAATCAGGATAATTGGGAAATAACTAACTGGGTTATTTACATTTTTTTTTCATAAAAGTTGAGAAATGTGCATCATATTTAAGAAATACATACTTTTTTCATTTGATTTCACTGGTTTATTTGGTGATGAAAATAGCATTGATCAATGCCATGTCCATTTAACTCTTCAAAAAAGATTTATACATCAGATATATAGTTGTCAGTGTGGGTAATGTTTACGATGTTGGTTACGCTTTGCGCAGTGAGGGCTGCAGCCCACGAGCCTCTGAAGCGAGGCGAGCAGTCTACTGCAAGCCTCACGAAGCGAGGCAAGCCGTTAAAGTCCGCAACCGCGAGGCCCGCGGCACTTAGGCTGAAATTAGCGAAGGCGTTCATTGTGAGGCCAGTTCCTCCTCCTATTTACAATAGGTGGGCTGTGGTAAAATATGGTGCGGTGTCAAGCAACCGAATAGAGCATTTTATGGCTTCTGAAAGCAAAAGCACTGATTGTCAGGGGGATGGGAAACAATGAGTCAATATGGCAGCTTATGGTCAGTGAAAAGAGCTAAGATAACAACACGTTTCATGTAAAAAGGACTCCAAAGAATAAACACACTTAAAGTGACAATATCATCACAGTTTTGGGTGCCACTTGGAAAAAATGACATTGTAGAGCAGAAGAAGGTACAGAGAAGGGCAAAAAAAGGGAATAAGATGACTAAATCATGAAGAAAGACTAAACAAAATTAAAAAAAAATTCTATAGAAAAAAAAAAAAGACACCTTAGAGGGGATATGATTACCTTATACAAAGACATTCATGGTTTTGTCATGGGTTTCTTTTTTTGCACAGAAGATTTCATCAGAGAAGAGGTCATCCATTAAGGTTAGAAAAAAAAAAATCCATCTTCAAGAATGGAAATGGTTATTCACTGTAAGGGCAGCTAGACTGTGGAACTCTCTTCCAAAGGAAGCTTTGACAACAGATTCAATAGATCATTTTAAAATGGGGTTGGATATACTATTGAATAAAAAGGACATCAAGGGTTATGCTTGATAACTAGAGAAGGAGGGGTATTGATCAGGTGAGTATTGGGGTCATGAAATCATTTTTTTTCCCTTTGAGACAATTGGCTATGTTTCAATGGTTCTCTTTGTTTGCCTTCCTCTGGATCAATTAATAATTAACTCACATATTACAAGGATCAAAGGAGAGCTAAAAAAGATTAACTTTTTGGACCAATAGCCTTTTTCACCCTCAATTACTATGTTTTGCCAAAATTACTTTTTTAAGTTATTCTTAAAGAGCATGAAAAAAATTGCTGTTGTCTTTGCATTCTTACTTTTTAATGGAACGACAGTGTCCCTTTATTGGTTTACTGTATCATGAAAAATTATATATTAAAAAAAATTGAGCCTAAGAGTAAAATTAAGTAGGGAAAAGGTCATAAAGTTAGTTTTTAATTACAACAAAAAAAAAATGTTGATGCCCCTGATGATCTCTGGAGGCATCCATATGTGGTTGCATGCATGAGGGTGAATATTACAATTCTGCAGTAGAAGGGTTGGCAGGTTACATTGAGACTGCTTTTCAGCAGACAAGATGGAAGGAATATGTGTCAAATACTCAAAGCTTTAATGATAAGGACATTTCCCGTCACTCTAGCTGTTCCCCCTTTCCTCCTCCCCTCCCTCCACATCCCACATGTTTAAAACTAGTGCTGAAGTCAGACAAGATGGAACTCTTCTCTATCACTGACTCAGCCCAGCAACATTTGCTCCTCTATCAACTGAACCTGAATGAAACCATGTGTACTTGTAGAGACTGCCACAATCGTCTGTTCTTTTGACTTATAATATGTTTTCACTCAACGTAACTGATATGTAATATTGATGAATATGCACGATTTCCAAAACAATTTAAGCATGCATAGTACTTGAGTGGTGTGATGGTTTCAGTAAGACAATGCATTTTCAAAATAAGCAACACTAATGTAATATAATGTCTCATGTGTAGGTTCAAATGCCAGTAAAAGGCTCATTGGCTCTGATTATTTCTCGCTCTTGTTTTTTTTGCAGTATTATAAATCTCACACATGTCATTATCTGCAACAGATACTGTTTACATTTACGTGTAATGGCATTTGTAATACATTGAAAAGGAAGCGTTGGAAGAGCTCAGGACTTATGGTAAGTATTTGTGGGTTACATTTAATTTTATTGTCAGTTTTCCATCACTTCCTTCTTAATAAATTACAAATGCCATTAAACATAAATGTAAATACTCTGTGTCCCCTGTTTTTTTGTGCAACCCCAGGGGCGTAGGAACTAGGGGCAATTCCCCCCAGTTTATATGAACAGGGGACACAAAAAATAGCAAAGTTAAACCTTAATCTTGCATTTCCAGATTTGGCCACTAGAGGCCAGCACTATGGAGCAGTATGTCTTTTCCATGAAGCTTTGACATTAGCGAGATTATATATATATATATATATATATATATATATATATATATATATATATATCGCTATCTCAATATCATTTAATTATATTGGAGGGCGAGTTGGTGCGGTCTGTCCTGCAAGTAGAGATGAATTGCACAGTCTTGTCTTTTTAAAAGAAGATTAGGGGTATTTATCTAGGGAGCAATCTGATTGCCAGTATTTGGAAGGGATATTTCCCACGTAAGAGACAATTGGGAATGTTTCTATGGGGCTTTTGGTTTGCCTTCTACTGGATGAATAAACAATTCACATGAGATTTGCTTCTGGCAAGTAGTGTGCTTATTTGCAGTGTGCAGTGATTTGATGCTTGCGAACAGTTCTATTGTCAAGTACAGTTCTAGTATAAATAGGCGTTTGGAGGGAGTTCAAAGAAAAAATGGCAAACTTATAGTGCAGAAAAGTGAAGAAAAAGAAAATTGTGTGTTTTTTTGTTTGTTTTTATAAAAGTTTTGCACAAATATATTGTTTTTATTATAGTTAATTTATTTTTCCCACTGAATTTTTGTAGACGAAAATTATGAGTCAATCCAGTGGAAACCTCACTCAGTGTACATCCTGTCATATGTATGCACTACTGGAACAGATGATCCAGGGACCATACCTCTAGAGGTGTGAGTATGTTACCTATCTGGAAGCTCGAATTGGAGAACTGGAGAGGAGAATTGCAACACTTACTGATATTTCACTGGAAAGGGAGTTAGAGCTCACACAGCACAGTTTAGCTGGGCCTAGCATGGAGGGTAGAAATGCGGCTAGTGAGGATGTCCAGGTAAGTAGCTGGGTTACAGTTACAAGGTGAAGCAAGGGGAACAGGAGGAGGAGGCAGGGCAGATCGGAGTTGGCAAACAGCAACATATTTGCCAGATTGAGTGAATCTGTTGGGGACGTCCATTCAGGAATGTCAATGCCTGACAGAACTATTCCCTCTAACAGCCGGGAGAATAGTTCTACTGGAGGAGTGGGAGGACAGAATAGGCAGAGAAAAAGACAGGTTTTGGTGGTAGGGAGGTAGGAAGAATTGCTGTCTCCCAGGTGCTCAGGTTCAGCATATTGTGGATCGGGTAGAAAAAATATTGGGAGGGGCTGGAAATGAACCAGCAGTCTTGGTACATATTGGAACCTATGACAAAGTTAGTGGAGTGTCCTAAAGGGACTAGATGAAGGTAATGGGGTAGAAAGTGTGGAGGGGTAATTACCCTGAAATAAACTGGATACATGAGATCAGCAGTTCAGCTAAGGGGAGCAGGTTCTTGAGTACACTCAGTGATCATTATTTGGCCCAGATTATACAGGAACCAACTAAAAATGAAGCCATCTTGGATTTAATTATCCCAAATAATATTGTTATGGTATCAAATGTTGGAATAGGGCAACCTTTGGGAAATAGTGATCACAACAGTCACATTTGAGATTGAATTAAAAAACATAACTGTAACAAAAGCTCTTAATTTTAAAAAGGGCTGATTTTAGCAGTCTAAGGGCAGCGATACAAAGTATAGACTGGGACAAAGACTGAACATAAATGGGCAATGTTCAAAACCTTACTAAATATACATACTTATCACAGTAAATCACATCAAATGTGGCTTAATAGTGATTGAAAGATCAATATACAAAGTAAAAAAATAGGTATTTAAATTATACAAAAAAGAGGGGACAGAGACTGCTTTACGTGAGTACAAGGAAGTCAACAAGGCAGCAAAAGGGCTATTAGACTATTGTGCAAACTAAGGGATACATGAATTGCTGTTAATACCTGCTCATGGATTGAGAGCTGGCTAAAAGACAGGAAGTAAAGGGTTGTTTTAAATGGAACATACTCCAATTGGACTAATGTGGTAAGTGGGGTTCCTCAGGGTTCAGTATTAGGTCCTCTCCTTTTTAACATATTTATTAATGACGTAGAAGTAGGAGTCGAAAGTAGTGTCTCTATTTTTGCTGATGACACGTAGTTGTGCAAGGTAATTAAATCAGATAATGATGCACTTTCCCTCCAAAAGAATTTGCATAAATTAGAGAAGTTATGCATCTGGGAAGGAAAAATAGCTATGCAATTTATAATCTTAATGGAGCAAATCTTGGGGTATCTGATATTGAAAGGTGCAAAGACAAATAAAATATTATCATAAATTAAGAAGGGTATAGAAGCAAGGGAAGCAAATATAAATCTGCAAACTGTACAAATCCCTAGTTATGAAGAAAGACTAACCAAACAAAATTTATTTTCTCTAGAAAAAGGCGTCTAAGAGGAGATATGATTACCGTATATAAATACATCTAGGGTCAGTATAAAGCTTTGTCAAGGGAGCTTTTTGTGCCAAGAGGACAAAAAAGATTCCACCTAAAAGTAAGAAAAGGGTTCTTCACAGTAAGGGTGGTTAATCTGTGGAATTCTCTAGCAAAGGAGGTGGTGAGAGCAGATTCAAAAGATATCTGTAAAAAGAGACTGGATATACTTTTAAATTAAAAAGTGCATTCAGGGTTACACTGGTAAATTAGAGATAGAGAGTATTGAGCCAGAGAGGAGTACAATCGCCAGTATTGTTGGTTTTTATGACCAGTTGTGCTTATCCAACTTGTTTTAAGTCTATATTTTATCAAGATATGGTCAAAGTTCAGCATAATATATTAAATTAGCAGTCAGTTGGCAAAAATCTTGCCCTCTCTCCTTAATTGTTTTTCCTGTCAGATGATGTTAACACGTTGTTTATCTGTGCAGATGGACAGATCAAGTTGCACAAAGTGTTATTGGCTTCAGGACAGGAAGAAAAAAGTATATATAACAAACCGATATATAGTCAGATGCACAGCCACATTTCCCCTCAATACAAACCAATCATAAGAATCACACAAGGTCTGACTCTCTGTATTCATGGACTCCAAAAATGTTACTCTAGAATTCAAGGTCTCCAGTCAAGGCCCTCACAGTATGTTCCAGCAGATGCAGAGTTTGGCTTGGCATAACTTTTTCCACTTTATGAATATTCACACAGAAGCCTGAAGGGCCCAAGATCATTTCCAAGACAGAGCAATGGATAACTCCAACACATAACACTGTTCAATAACAAGACTCCCTTCTAGTGAATTAGATGTGGGCCCCTATACATTTGAGCTTGGAGAGTAGATGTTACTTTATTATTATTATCATTATTATTATTATCTAGTACCGTATTTATAATGCGCAAACATATTCTGCAGCTCATTATAAATACTAAATTCCAGTTTTTATTGGAAAGACTTGTACGATCACATAGGTATTGTAGGATGTCAAAGTGTATATTATTACAGAAGAAACTTTGGTTCATATACATTAATAGTTAAAAGTGCGATTTTAACATTTTTTACAATTCTTTGTTGTGCTGTTGTTGCCGTTTGCTGGGATCCTTCTCAGAATGCCATTTAAGACGATTGCAGTCTTTAGCCTTCGCTGCCAGATCAAGACAAAAAGAACATTTTGCAATCAGTTGCAGTATATAGGGTAGGACACTGTAAATGGGACAGGACCACAGGTGGCAGAGGGTTTTATAACAATTCTTTAGGGCAACACCTTTTATCACATGAAGCCCAATACTTAATCAGCTAGTACACTGTAAATAATGCAGTTTTGGGAAATATCACAAGAAGCAGCATTATGGCCAGACCATACTTCACCTTGAAGCACTTTCACCTTCCATTACCTTAATGGGACTAAGTATAAGGCTTAACCATTATTCTCCCAGAGGCACTTATGCTACTCAATGATGCCCCTGATCACCTATAAATTGTAAGCGATACTGTGTGAAGCAGTTAATGTATGCGTTGTCTACGGATATACAGCAATACAGAGTATTGGACCTATGTACATATGATGCATCTATAAGGGCATTCACAATCAGGTAGCACTCAGCGGCGAAGTCCAGGCTTTCATTTAGTTACGGGTTCAGGTAGGTTACACCGAAATCTTGGTGCTCACCCAATGCAAATACACGCGGTTTTAAAAATAATAATGATAATAATTATTATTAATACATATAATCCCTAATACAGCCATAGTCAATAGGTGGATCTGGGTCAGAATCAGATCCTCTTCTTCTGTTCTTGCTGACGCCAATGCATTATTACATATACTATATATCCCTCATGAAGCTTATATGTACTTAAATAATCTAAAGTTAAACTGAATCTATTCTCTGGATCTGAAGCACTATGTAAACAGAAAATATTGGTTTGCACGTCCAAAGAAAACATATATGTAATTGGGACACAGGGAACATGGAGATCTTGAATTCTTTTTATTCATTCATTGATTAAGTACTTGTTAAATTATGTATACACTGACTACCCTGTTTGAGGATTATATATATAGGAATATATTATGGGGACCAGACTGGATGTTTCATATTTACGAGCCAGACGTTCACATTATAGGAGCCATGATTGATGTGTATCACATATTATAATTGTCAAACTGCGCATGGAAGGGAGGGGGAAGAGACACAGGGGAGTGAGAGGAGGGGGAAGAGACACAGGGGAGTGAGAGGAGGGGGAAGAGACACAGGGGAGTGAGAGGAGGGGGAAGAGACACAGGGGAGTGAGAGGAGGGGGAAGAGACACAGGGGAGTGAGAGGAGGGGGAAGAGACACAGGGGAGTGAGAGGAGGGGGAAGAGACACAGGGGAGTAAGAGGAGGGGGAAGAGACACAGGGGAGTGAGAGGAGGGGGAAGAGACACAGGGGAATGAGAGGAGGGGGAAGAGACACAGGGGAGTGAGAGGAGGGGGAAGAGACACAGGGGAGTGAGAGGAGGGGGAAGAGACACAGGGGAGTGAGAGGAGGGGGAAGAGACACAGGGAAGTGAGAGGAGGGGGAAGAGACACAGGGGAGTGAGAGGAGGGGGAAGAGACACAGGGAAGTGAGAGGAGAGGGAAGAGAGACACAGGGAAGCGAGAGGAGGGGGAAGCTACACAGGGGAGGGAAATGGGGAGGGAAGAGACAAAGGGGGAGGGGGGATGAGGTGGGGAACAGACACAGGGGGAGACACAGGGAAGTGAGAGGAGGGGGAAGAGACACAGGGGAGTGAGAGGAGGGGGAAGAGACACAGGGGAGTGAGAGGAGGGGGAAGAGACACAGGGGAGTGAGAGGAGGGGGAAGAGACACAGGGGAGTTAGAGGAGGGGGAAGAGACACAGGGGAGTTAGAGGAGGGGGAAGAGACACAGGGGAGTTAGAGGAGGGGGAAGAGACACAGGGGAGTGAGAGGAGGGGGAAGAGACACAGGGGAGTGAGAGGAGGGGGAATAGACACAGGGGAGTGAGAGGAGGGGGAAGAGACACAGGGAATGAGTGCCTAAGGCGCTTATTGCGAGGCCTGTGATGAGCACCAAAGGCGCTCATTGTGAGGCCAGTAAAGGAGAGGGGGAGAGGCTCCCATTGTGTGGCAAACAGCATTGCCAAGCTCTACTTTTTATTGCCTTAATTTTTGTCCGGCAAGTCTCTAGTTTAAATATAAATACTAACATATACCACAAACTATATAAACTGTGCAGAATCCATGGCCCTTTACACTGCCCTGCCGTCACAAACCTGGGACTATGTCACAATACTTATATATAGAGGCACATGTTTGCTAAATTGTGAAGTGCAGGAAAACCTCTCCATACTACCTTATTTTATGGGCTGTCTGTAAGCACCAATTCATCTTTAGTACACAATGCACCTATATATTATACACACACACATACATATACAGTAATAGTAGTGTGGGTATGAATAAAAATGTACTGACTAAAGCTGAAAAAAAAAAAAAGAGAGAGAGAGAAAATCCTCAGATGTGAAGTGCTTTCTGTACATTATAAATTGTTGATGATGTTCCTTTCCCTGCCTCCATCTAACTTCATTACTGCATTGGAGAGACCATGTGGGTTTCTGCATGCGATTTCCCCCCCCCCCCCCCAGACTGTAGTGTGCCGCAGTTTACTTTGCCCGTGTTGCTGCAGTACAATTTATTTTCTCAGGCTGCTGCTTTGATTCCTGATTCCCGCTGCCTTATTATCGATGCCATGACAAATACAGACATTCTTAGGAGGTGCAGGGTAAATCCTGCAATATAAAAATAACATCACATTTTTTTTTTGTCTTCTGGAAAAATGTTTTATGGCTTCCCTTCCCCCAGTGAAAGTGCTTTTAGAAGTGCAGAGTCTTGGCAGACATTATGTATTCCTCTGCAGATAGCGGTGTCAGGAGACTTCCTTTTGCAAGATGCAGTACTATTTAATGGGCAGTTTGGATGGCACTTTATCCAGCATCAAAATATGCAACCAACGCTTTATATGCATACGTTTTGTAGTCAGAATAATCATTGCTTCAGTCTAATTAGCAAAATGCTGACTATTCCATGTTGTTGCATGTAGAATTTTTAATATATTTGGAAAATTAGCTAATTCTTTTTTTTTTTTCAATCCATAAGGTGGATGTGGTAAAGTCTGCAGAAATGAACAAAGCTCCGTAAAAAAAATGTTGATTTGTTTAATTAATAAACCAAAATAAAAATGCACAAAGTTTAAATGTGTTTCAAGCATTACGAAGGAAAAAAATACATTCTATAGATTTTGTTTTAGTACTATAGTCAGTGTCTCCACTTTTTCTTATGTAATAAATCATTTACAGCCTTTCAATAGTCCGGAGTAGCTAAATGGATTATATTAATGACTAGACGCTTGCCTTAACACTTGTCCCCAGGGTACTGCATTCAGGTCAGAGCAAGTACAATAAAGCACTCAGGCAAAAAACCCTGAATTAGCAATATTCTTGTTTTGCCTTAGAAAGGGCGGTGTAATACAAAACATGACAGCTGCTAATGTCTTCACAACCAATGCCGTCTGTATCCAAAATGCTAGATAATAACTTTATAAAGAATATGCAATTTCATGCACATGAATAGCTCACGTTACTAGTGCACGATTGCAGAGGTGGTGCAAAATAATTGTGGGGGACCCTTGCAACTTTCTTTGTAGAAGGTTGGTGCCTGTTTGCATTGTTCAGTCGTGTCTGACTCTCAGTGACCTCATGGAACTTAACAAACCATGCTGATTCATGGCAGATATACTGGAGTGGGTTGTCAGTTCCTTCTCCAGTGGGCAACAACATACAGATCCTGGTATTTTTCTAGCTGGTCTCCCATCCAAGTACTGACCAGGCCCAATCCTGCACAGCTTCAAGGTGGTGTGACCTCTTGGTTCTCGGACTGGAATCAAACCTAGGTGACAGCGGTGAAAGCACTAAAACCTTACCGCTGGACCACCAGGTGCCTGTAAAAGTCAATAAAATATGCAAATGTGCAGATGACCCCTTGAGTGATCATAACTCCTTAATATAAAAACACACTGTAATTGGATCCCCCTCTTGGGGCGAGGGGTAGTAGATATGTGCCTATAAAGCTATGTATATCAAGCCTGGTCAGATACTTCTGATATGAAAAAAGTTGTACGTGGGACATGGTAGGTCAGTACTTAGTAGATATGGGAGGTAAGCTACAATAAAGTGCTTAATGTAATCCGAAAAGCGTTTAACATAGCATAATATAAAACCAAGGCAAATTTGACAAATATAAGGGTATTTTAGTAGATCTGGGCTAAAAATATCTGTAAGGTCGGGTGGAACCATAGCTCTCCAGCCATGTAAAAGCCCTTGTGGACATTAGCGAAGGGCCACAAACGTCACTGTAGGGCTTGTGGAAAACCACATAGTAATGTAAAACAATGTTACCTTGGGCATAGACAAGGTGGTGCTTAGTAGATATGTACCGAATGTGCGATAAATTGCTTAGTGAAAGCCAAAAAGCGGTTACCTTGTGCATGGACAAATTTGTGCTTTGCAGATATGGGCCGAACGTGCGATAAATTGCTTAGTGAAAGTCGAAAAGCGGTTACCTTGGGCATGGACAAGGTCAGGGCTTGGTAGATATGGGTAACCTGTAACATGGAGCCTGGTGGAAGCCAAGAGACAGGGATTCACTAAGTAGCTCCCTCCAAACACAGGCCCAAAACTGAACTAAATTGGAGCGAGGAAAAGGTGGACTGGAGGATTATTAAGGGAGAGAGGGACCCTCCTACAACTCACATGATCATTTATCTGCCCCTCATCATAAATTGAGTCCCCTTTTATTCCACTTGACTACCTGGTACTGGGGTGCCCCTGTCCTGTCGTGTCCTGGTGCCTGCTCACCCACACCTTTGTTGGGTCTGTAGAGAACTTCATAAACAAAATTATAGTATGGAACGCAAAGATTTGAGAGATTTTGAATGTTCTGATCACGTTAATTTATATATTGCAGGAGTTTGTCTTCTGTAAAGTATTAAACCCCTCTCTGTTCATGTCACCTTGCTGGAATAATTATACAGAGAAAAACAAATAGGACACTGAACCCCCAAATACATTTAAAAGTCCACATTCTAAGCCTGAGAAATGAGTGACGTAAAGTGTCCAAAACCTAATATCACATAAGCAGTCCAGCTTTTAGAAATATTAGGACTTCCCTTTAACACATTAGTTTTGTGTACATATATATGCAGCCATTCACAGGCTGTGCTGGATAAATGATTGAATACTATCCTACTATCCAGAAATCATTTACTCCCTCTAGAACAGGAACTTTAACATAGGCCTCATGAGCGACGTGTGATTGGCTGTACCTTCCAAACCCGAGCTTGTAATAGGGAGATACAGACTTTACCAAAAGCTGTGTTCCCATCATGGATTCAAAGTAAACTTTTTTATCTTTACAGTACGTTCATCGGTCTAATGTTTATGCCCCACAGCAGAGTTTCCTGTGGGATGTACTGACTCAGAGTGCATACTCTCAACGTTTTAGCTCACTGTGCTGTGCTCTAAATATACTACACATGGGTGTAGGAGTCAAAGAAAATCTAGGGGGGTGGGGGGATACGGCATATAGTATAAAAATACCACACAACTGCTTCTCTACACATAAATATACTCATTGAAAAATCTGGGGGGGGGGGGGGGGGGAGGTTTATGAAAAATGTACCTGGCCTTCCCCTTCTGGATCGCTAGCTTGTGGTGGTTAAGGGGCTTGTGTAACGCAATGAAGCTGTGAGCAATACTGTCACGACGCAGAGATTAGGGGCTACGAGTAACCCCACACCACCTGCTTTTAACCTTACAGGAATTCCTCTAGGTGATGTATATGGGGGGGGGGGGGGGGGGGGTAACTCTCAGTGCCCAGCCTGCATAGACAGCCCAGGAACAACCAGTCCTCATGATACAGGAACACAGGAAAGCAATACTACCCCCAGTGGTTAGGAGCAGAGTTGCAGAAAGTCTGTAATAATAATTCCAATGGTTAAAAATATTATATTCCCTCAGAATGAAACACACACCGCAAATTATGTATGATCAACTGACAACCCTTATAGAACCACAATCCAGTATTTATAGCACACAGGGACCAATCACAAAAGGTTTCTTATGTCATATCAGGATTATTAATTACCCTTGAGAGTTAATAAGTTGCTTTCCTTCCTTTCGTTTGAATTCAATAGGGGTCATATTCACTCCCCCTGGTGTCATTTCCCTTCCTTCAGCAACCAGCATTTGTCCAAAACAAAAGTATATTACCTGTCCGGTACTACTATGATGTCAAGGTTATTAGATTACCCCTGCCCCCCCGCCCGGTCTTAAGAGTCTGAACGTCTAAGATTTAACCATTTGCTGTTATATATAGAGAGAGATTGTTTTCCCTTTAGTATCTTGCCTCTTCTGATCTCCAAATTCAGGGACTTTCCCATGCTAGCAGGTGACAAATGGCTTGTGGCACCATAAAATCTAAGGAGAGGTTGGCTAAATGCATTTTATGGCATTAACATGACAATATGGAGCACCATCCAACTGATGGCCCCTTTGCCCAGGGACCTTGGCAATACTCCTCACTAAACTCTCTGAGGAAAATGCCAGCAGGTAGACACATCAATAAATCTGTGCATTAATAAATCCTGCTGTTAAGGTGTCACACACACTGCTCTGTGCATAATACACACACTGCCCTCTATAATGCACACACACTGCCCTGTGCAAATAACATCGGATAGTAACCCCAACATTAATTATTGTTGCCCGCACACACGTCATATTCCTTAAACCAATCTCATGTCCATTTTAATAGCAATGCAAATGTCAGTC
This sequence comes from Discoglossus pictus, assembly GCA_027410445.1. Classification (NCBI taxonomy): domain Eukaryota; kingdom Metazoa; phylum Chordata; class Amphibia; order Anura; family Alytidae; genus Discoglossus; species Discoglossus pictus. Next base: position 13,388,656 of record CM050173.1, on the reverse strand, counting down.
ATTCCAAATACCATGTAAAGGCAGGCCATAGCAGAGAAATTGAAGTCCACTGGAGAAGGAATTGGCAACCCACTCCAGTATTTTTGCCATTGAAACCTTATGGATAAGCACAACCAGACACAAGATGTGCCTGGTGTGTTGTGTTCCATAGGGTCACAGAGAGTTGGACATGACTGAACAACTAAACAACAACCTGACTTTAGTTCTAGATTGTAAAATGTTATGAGTTCTTAGACATGACAATTTCTGCTATTCAGTTACATGAACATGTTTTAAACTAAAAGAGTATGAGGAGCTCATGCATCAGAAAATGATGTAAAATTGCCGAATGCTGGAAATATAAACTAGAACATAATAATATTTCTATACTAGCAACTTGCCCGTCAAAAATGACGGCAATAAAATTTGAAGCCATGGCAATGCTGTTTGGCACACAATGTTAAGCTGTTTGTCCTGTAACGACCTTCGACTCTCATTGCGAGCCTCTCATCGCGTGTCCTTTGGCTCCTCAATTTTTTTAAATATTAATTATTTAATTAATGGAATGGTGTTTTGCGCGGTCCAGGGTTGTGTAGTCTCGTTTTCATTTTTTTGGGCCGACATTTTTTTTATCTTGCTTAGGCGATTTTAGAGTGGCGAAATTAGCCCAAATCAACTTAAATTTGCGTTCCACCTCACTCGCAGACGTCCTGGCTGTCCCCCCCCTGTGCTGTGTGTAAAGTTTTTGTTGTATTTTTTTATGCATTTCGTGTTTTTTGCTTAGCGCGGTTCGGCCGTTAACTTCGTATTTTTTGTATCTCTGTGTTTTTTTTTTCTTGGTCCCACGTTCATCAAGTGCTTGCATCCTAAAGGGATCCCACGTTTCCTAAGTGTTTGCAGGCTAACATCCTTATTAAATTGCGATTTGCCCAATTGAAGAGGGCTCTATATAAGTACAGAGCATATTTTTTCCCCCCAGAAATTTTTAGTTAGGGAGCTTTTATCCAAAAAAAAGGTCTTCAGTAACTAAAAACTTCTGTAAAAAATATGCTATGTGCTTATATAGAGCCCTATTCAATTGGGCAAATCGCAATGTAATAAGGCTGTAAGCCCAAGTGCTGAGAGTTTTAGTGCTGTAACGGCTCGCCTCGCTACGAAAGTGCTGCAAGCTTTAATGCCATAACGGCACACCCTGCTATGTGCGGCTCGCAGGCGATGAGTGCCTTTGGCGCTCATCGCCTAAGTCGTACGCACCACGCAAAGCGTGACGACGTCTCATAGGTCGACAATTATAATATACTAGCGAATTGCCCGTCAAAAAATGACGGCAATGAAATTGTAAGTGAGCTAATGCTGTTTTGTGTGTAGTACTGAAATATGTAATACATTAATAAATGAATATACTTTACCTATTTTGAAGCATTGTGTTGAAGATCTGCAATCTGTTTTGATGTTGCTGCAGCATTAGTGGTGTGGAGCTGCTGTGTAAGCATGCTGAATGTGTGCACTGTGTGGTATGAATATCCGTAGGTCGTTTGTGGCGTTTTGCGAATTTCTTGTGGTGTTTTGCGAGTTTGTTGTGGTGTTTTGCGAGTTTAGAGTGCTGTAGCCTCGTTTTCGTTTTGTTCGGCGGCCATTTTTTCTGTCGCTTAGATTTTTTTTTAGTCTCAAAACTCTTTTATTTCGAGTAAAATCGAGGTGTAAGTTGCATTTTTGAGTTTCTGGGTGCTCCCTCTTGGTGTAGGTAAGGTTTTTATGTATGTGCTGTGTGTATGTATTGTGGTTTAAATGTTTGTATGTCGGCGTGTTGCGTCCGATGTTTGCGAGGTCGTAATGTGTGGTAACGTGTTTCGTAGGTTGTTTGCGTTCCTCGTAAAGTTTAGCGAGTGTCGTAATTTGTGTGTCGTGTTTTTTGAGTAGCGACGTGAAGTTTGCGAGGGTTTGAGGCCCTTGCCCAGTGACCTCGCCAGCAACAGAGTCCCTCGCTTCGCGAGGGGCCTCAGTTGCTGGCATGGAGCGCCTTCGGCGCTCCATGCCAGCAACTGAGGCCCTTGCCCAGTGACCTCGCTAGCAACTGAGGCCCTCGCTTCGCGAGGGTCCTCGGTTGCTGGCATGGAGCGCCTTCGGCGCTCCATGCCAGCAATTGAGGCCCGTGCCCAGTGACCTCGCCAGCAACTGAGGCCCTCGCTTCGCGAGGGGCCTCAGTTGCTGGCATGGAGCGCCTTTGGAGCTCCATGCCAGCAACTGAGGCCCTTGCCCAGTGACCTCGCTACGCGAGGGCCGCGGCTAGCTACGCGAGCCCGCAAGCGTGAGCAACGACCCGTACGCTCACAACTATATATGTGATTATAATATGTGAGATATATATATATAAATATATTATTGAAGAGTGAAACAGCCGTAAATGTCTAGTAATCTAATAAAGCGAAATAAAAACAGTGATGCAGAGAGACTGAAGACAGCATCTGACATCATCAAGTAAATACTTATATGGGGAATAACTCACAGCTTCCCAAGCTCCTTCACCACGACAAGATAGCAATCCAGAAGGGGACAGCATTTTAGTCATGTGTTAAAATCCCCTGGACTTTATACTCATAAAATATGCATTATATATTTAAAAAAAAAGGAAAGATAAAAGTGCAAGAGAAAAACACCCCAGAAAACAGAGAATATGGAAAATAAAGGTGATTGCAAGATATATAACACGATACAAGGCAAATATAAAAGATACTGCACAATATTATTTTCATATCCATTCATTTATAAATACAGAAATAGGTGCAATAATTAATATTTAAGGCACACAATTGTGAGTTGGATGTTCTCCATCAATTATATATCTATATTAGCCAATCATAGGCCTGTGAAAGTAAGTAAATGTCAGATTTCTGTAATAAATTACAATGTTTGATCAAACTTAAAATGCGTCCTCTATTGCTGAAGTCCTTTATCTAGTACAAATGACACACATTGTTGTGTTTGGTGTTAATGAGAAAGTGGTCCAACCTAATTAAGCTGTGTAATCACTGCTTTTTGTATCATAAAAGCAAAGGTAGATAAAAAAAAAAATATTTATCAAAACATTCCCTGTAATTGCATGATAAATACGCTGACAGGTTTCTCATTGCTGTTGTTCTGTCCTTCAGTCATGTCCGACTCTAAGTGACCATATGGACGCAGCACACCAGGCACATCTGTCTGTGTTTCTGGTTGTGCTCCATATGGTTTTCGGTCCATTCCATCTACAAATTCGGCAAAAATTCACCAGCAGTGGCGATGGCAGTGCTGCCCACCAACTGCTAGATGGCGCTGCCAATTTTCAGTGCCCATACCATAGAGTTAGGGTTACGGTGAGGGTAACCTTCTAAGGTTACAACGTGTGAAATATAGCGCTGCAAAAAATCCACAGCACCATCTAGCAGCTACTTGATGGCACTACAGCTGTCGGTGCTGGCGAATTTACAACGGGATAGATCCTGGTTTTCTTTGCAATGATACTGGAGTGGGTGGCCATTTCCTTTTCCAGTTGACCAGGATTTGTCTGACCTCTCTGCTATCACCTGTCCATCTGCAGTGACAGTACATGGTTTTACAATATCTCAAAAATGACAAAGAAGAAAGAACACCTTTTAAAATACTAGGCTTTTTAGAGAATTTAATACTTTTTCAGCTCTTTATTATTTCTCTGATTAAAAAAGTAACTTTAAGAAATCATACATATAAATAATAAATACTACTAGAGAGTACAAAAGAAAAAGAGATTAAGAAATAATAAAGAGCTGAGAAATAATTAAATTATCTTAAGCCTTATAGCAGGAACGAGCTAAAAAAAGCCCAGTCTTTTAGTCGATTGCATTTTTTTTAAATACATTTTTTTTTTTAAAGAATTAGGAATAAAGTATAAGTTTTAAACATTAGTTTGTGGCAATTGAGAAAATAAACCACGAAAAAGGTGCTCTTCCTTCTTTGTCATTTTTGAGTTATTGTAATGTGCAACAATAACACCTTAAGTTACTAGAAAGAAAAATAGAGGTCGAATCTCAGAAATAGACAACCCAACATAGTATAGCTCACAGCTTCATTGAGGTTCACAAGCCCCTTCACCACAAGAAAGTAGCGATTCAGAAGGGGAAGGTTTTTCATTTATATATATATATATATATATAGTTGTGAGCATGCAGGTTGTTGCTAACGCTGCAGGCTTGCAAAGCGAAGGCTCGAAGAGAGGGGCCGTATTTGCGGAGGTGGAGGCTCGTCGACTGCAAAATTGACGGACTTAACATCCAAAAATACTAGCTGCGGGACTTAGAAAAATAAACATTACGAGCTCACAAAAATACGACCTTAGCGCCCGAAACATGCGCACATGAAAAACACAATAAATTCACACAACAAACACATAAAAAGATTACCCACAGCAAGGGGGGGCACCCAGGACCACTGCAAGTGAAGTTACACCTCAATTTAAGTAGAAATTGAAGAGTTTAAACTCCCGAAAATCCCCTAAGCGAGAGAAAAAATGGCCACCAAAAATAAAAAAAAAACAAGGCTACAGGACCCTAAACAACACCAAACACATACAGATTTTTCAAAAAAAGACGTACGAGGTCCAAGAACAAGGACGCAAAATCAGCCACAGCCGCGTACCACACATTAGGCGCCATTTTACAACACTAACTTACACAATGCGGAAGTACACAGCTACCCCAACGGATTTTCCTCGCGCACGCAGCCTATTTACACTACACACAGCACACATTGCTGACACTTGCACATCAGCTCCACAACACTGAAAACACACATTTTATGCTGCAGCAACATGAAAACAGATTGTCAGCTCTTCAACACAATGCTTCCTGCAAATATTACTTCAAAAAAGGTAAAGTATATTCATTTATTCATTATTTTCAACGCTGCTCATAGCACACAAACAAACAACAGCCTCGCAATGAGCGCCGAAGGATCTCGGAACACCTACAAAATTGATGTTGCAAACAAACACCATTACCTGCCTTACAATCTTATTGCTGTCATTTTTTGACGGGCAAGTCGCTAGTGTGTGTATGTATATATATATATATATATATATAAAGGTATTGCTTCCAAATATTTTATAAAATACATATTTAATAGGCTTACCTTAGTCTGGTTGATAACAGTGACACATGATTAGTTGTTTCCCTGAATGTCGCCATCTGTGCTCAATTGTTTGTGTGTAGTGAATGTTGGTGGCCATATTTGCTTCTGGTATTGTTGGTAGAATGGATGTGGTGGCCATATTTGTTAATGGCACAGGGACTGTTATTTATGTGCATGATGAAGCTGAGCTTAAACTAAATCAGTGATTCCCAACCCTCTTCCCAAGGACCACCAAATAGACCATTTAGTTTGAATTCTAATAGACTACCCTGTGTTCACACAGTGTTAAACATAAATCATGACCTGTGTGAGAGTTGTTGATGGGAAGGCCGGGAATCACTGATCTAGGCAGTTGTACCAGTATTGTGCAGGATCAACCATTTTGATATAATTTAATAAGCTTATTTAAACAATCAAATGGGTCATATTTATGAAAAAACTACTAGAAAACAGGCAAAATGTTTTTAAAATGTAAAAAAATACAGAATTTAAGTTATTACATTTCATATAAAATAATGCTGAATAGTGTAATCTCTTGTTTTGGTTTCTGCTTATTGACTTTCTGAAGTGACAGGAGACTTAATACACAGAATGTTTCAGAGCACAGAGTTAACGTGACATCTACAACTGCCAGTACTCTCAGCAGGATTATTGGAAAGCTTACTAGTTTACAAGGGCACACTCACCTAAGTAAAGGGCAGAATCGACACAAAAGGAATTGTGCAGTAAAGAATATTTGCATTTAAATGTAATATATATATATATATATATATATATATATATATATATATATATATATATATATGTGTGTGTGTTTGTGTGTATGTAACTCTGAATCTGAGCAAGTGCATAATCATGCAGTAAAAAAGGCTAGTTTTAATTAAAGAAAAATAAGTATTGATGTCTCTGGCAGAAGGTGTGTCTGTAATATGTTTTTTTACATTTCTGGAGAGCATGTTTGCATTTCCTGATGCAAGTTGCTTGCTTCTGTGCCAGTGAGGGGGAAGGGTGGGGTGTCAGTCTCACTATTAAACAATCTAAACAAAATTTCTGCAGATTTCCTGGCCTTTAAAGTCACACAACCATTAAATACAGAAATGCTATATAGCTACATAGTTACATAGTAGTTTAGGTTGAAAAAATACTCTTAGTCCATCAAGTTCAACCTTTTAAGATCTCCTCTGCAATATGCAGATTAATTATTAATTGATCCAGAGGAAGCAAAGAGAAAAATCAATATATTGAAACATTGCCTATTGTTTCAAAACAGGACAAAAATTACAACAGGTACTGGTGATCAGATTCCACCCTGGATCAAAACCACCCATATCTAATTATCCAGGATAACCCTGAATGCCCTTTTTATTCAAAAATATATCCCATCCCTTTTTAAAGTTATCTATCAAATCCGCTGTCACCACCTCCTTCTTATGAAATTTTAAAATTGTGGACAGCTTAAATTTCTTATCGTGTCCAATTTCTATATTTACATGTCATGAATATAAGAAAATGCCAAGAAAATAAATGTAATCAGGAACTGCATACTGACAGTCGCACGCCCCACATTAAAATTGCAGAGCGAACAGGTAGCAAAACACATAATATATATATATATTGTGACAAGGCATTGCCTCTCTCTGGGTTGGGGTTCTGTTTTATTGACTCTTAGAATGGAAGTAAGCACAGCAGGCTTTTTTATTATTGTTTATTATGTCCCAGCCAGCATACAAAACAAGCAAACAGAAATCAAAATCTAGCTTAACCACCCTAGCAAGCACTACACTAATTCTTAAGATAGTTTCCTTCACTACCTTGTTGCAAATAAAAATACTGTCCGTTCTCCAGTGTCACAACTGTTCCCAGTTCCAGACCTCTCTGGGACTTTACCCCTCCTTGGTCACCACCTTCTGGGGTCTTGCTTCACTACTGTTCTCTGTACTGCTCCACAAGCAAACACTGCTGTCTTTAGACTCTCTCTCCCTGAGCCTCTGCCTCCACTGGCAGTCTACAGCTCAGACCAACCTTCACTGCGGTCTGTTTCTCTCAGGCACTCTGTTTGGCCAGTCATACCTAATGAATGGACCACACCCATGTCTCTGCGTGAGACTTTTAAAGTAAACAAAAAGAGTCAGAGTCGCTCATCTGAGAATGGACCACACTTAATTAGGCAGCACAAGAGAAGTCCTGAAGGCGTGAGAGAGAGGATGCTATAAGAAAGGAAGATAGAAGAAGGTCTTTAGCAGAATGAAAAGGGTGGGGGAAGGTAGTATTTTGAGACAAGACAGAGATATAAGGCGGTGTACTTTTATTGAGTGATTTGCAGGTTAGGGTCATGAATTGGTTCAACGATATCTATGAGGCATTTAAAATATAATGTTTTAAAGATTGCAAAAACTGTTTTGTGCTAAAAAAATTGTCTATTGAATCAAAAAGAACACAATATTGAGATTATCAACTAAGAATTAAATCAATTCACTCTTCTTACATTTGTATTATATATACCATATATATCTTTCTTATTTAATATATTATAGACAGGGGCGGCCCGTCCATTGGGGCGTCAGGGCAAACGCCCCCCCCAAATATTTTCGTGACCCTGCAATAAAAAAACACAACAATGTATTAGTAATAACCCAAAAACAATTAAATATAAGGTGTACATCATCATTCAAGTCTTAATACAGTAATAAAATGAAGTAAACTATTCCCAGGGACACTGTCACTTTAAGATAACCCCTTGCGCTGTGTGTATATATTAACTAATGCTGCTGTGTATCTATTGTAGCCCCCTGCACCCTGTGTGATCATATTACACTAGTAAAGTACACTAACCTTTAGACTCTTCTCTTCAATGAGGCCTGGCCTGGCCCCCTGACCGTTAATGCATGCCGCCCACCAGCACAGTGACGATATGCATGGGCGGTCATAAATGTATCAATTTAATGACTGACAGTCTTCCATCATTGACCAATCAATGATGGAAGATTGTACAGTTGCCAAGAGAACATTGTAAACCCACCCAGACCGTTAGCCCCGAGCGCCCGCCAACTAATAGGGCCTTGAGTTTACTTTTTGATTGACTGATACAGTGAATAAAACCACCAGTTGCCTGTCCCTTCCCCATTTCTGTTTCCTGACCCTGGTCACGCTGAGACTGAGAGACCTCCCTGGCTGAAACTACTCACATCTGCTCTGCAGCCTGCCTAACAGTAAGTCTACCTGGCACCTGCCCTGCCCCTGGCCAAACCAAACCCCTAGTAGCCCCTAATAAAAGGTAGGGTCACCCAGTTACCCCACTATGCCTGCCTGGCCTGCCACCTACCCAGCCACCCACCAACTTACCTACCACCGACGACCCTAGGCCTGCAATGCCTGGTGCCACCCCCAGCCATCACCCCCATGTGGCCTTTGCCACCCCCGATCAGGCCTGCCCTATGCTATGCCACCGCCCGATTACCCCGATCACAGGATCGGGGTAGTCGGGTGGTGAGCGGGGTGGCACAGGCCACATGGGGGTGATCGGATCACCCCCATGATGAGGCCTGTGCCACCCCTGATCACCTCCATGTCGCCTGTGCCACCCCCGAGGCCCGATCACCACCACCCCGATGTGGCCTATGCTATGCCACCGCCCGATTACCCCGATCACGGTGGTCGGGGTATTCGGGCGGTGAGCGGGGTTGCACAGGCCACATGTGGGTGGATGATCACCCCCATGACGCCTGTGCCACCCCTGATCGTGGCCTACGCGGCCACTGACCGACCGATGGGCGCCTGAGTGTGACCGACCCCACCCTGATCCAACTACCTACCTAGCAGCCCCCCCCTATTTTTATTCCATTTTTAGAAGTAACAGGCATGTGCATGTGCCTGTCACTTTTAAAGATAAAATAAAAATAAGGTAAGGGAAAAACAATACAGTAAAAAACATAACACATACTAAACAAACAATAATACAATTATACAAATAAAGTAAACAGCACATACATATTAAACAAACAATAATAAAAATAAAATAAACAACAGCACATACTTACCTATCAAATTGACCCCTCCAGCATTGGCCTTCTGCCCTCTATGACCTGTATAGTCATAATAATCCAATGTTGATTGAAGCCCATGTCATAAAATCCAATGTTGATTGAAGCCCATGTCAAATAAATAATCCAATGTTGATTGAAGCCCATGTCAAATAAATAATCCAATGTTGATTGAAGCCACTGGTCAAATAAATAATCCAATGTTGATTGAAGCCACTGGTCAAATAAATAATCCAATGTTGATTGAAGCCACTGGTCAAATAAATAATCCAATGTTGATTGAAGCCACTGGTCAAATAAATAATCCAATCTTGATTGAAGCCATTGTCCAAAAATAATCCAATCTTGATTGAAGCCATTGTCCATCCATTCTGGCCCATTGAAAGAGGCCTCCACCCAAAAAAACCTGACGCTCTAAAAAAAAAAAAAACAACAAACTAACAGAGCTCCTCCTACAAGGAGCCCCACCCGCGATTAATTGATTTTTTCCCACGGTCTGCTTTATATACTAATTTTTGAAGGACTCTGATTGGCTGAAATTTTTGATTGACATCGATTTCAACCAATGAGAGTCTTTAAAAAATTAGCAAATCAGCAAGCAGGTATGGAAGCCTGTAAGGGAAAAAAAGGTAAGTGTGAACTTGTTTGACCCTGTATGTATTATACATATTACAGGGCTATTTATGTGATATACAAGTTACAGGATAATATCCTGTAACATGTATAGCCAAAAAATAGCACTGTAATATGTATAAAAAATAATGTGTAATAGAAATACATGAACAATATAATAAAATAAGTTATAAAGTACATCAATTAATCAAATAATAAATATCAATGAATATATATTTTTTTATGTATATGTTTATGTATATTTGTGTGTATTTTTTATGTGTGTGTGTGATATATATATATATATATATATATATATATATATATATATATATAAATATATATTTATATATATTTATATATATATATATATTGATATATATATATATATTTATATATATATATTTATATATATATATGTATATATATATATTGATTGATTGATTGATAGATATATTGATTGATATATATATATATATATTTATATATTGATTGATTTATATATTGATTATTGATTGATATATATATATATATTGAGTTATATATATAAATATATATATTTATATATTGATTGATTTAGATATTGATTATTTATATATATATATATATATATATATATATATATATATATATATATATATATATATTTATTTATTTATTGAGATATATTGATATCAATTGATATATATATATATATATTTTTTTTTTTTGTACAATTTGGGCCTACATGGTCCCAATTTGTTATTTAGGGTTTTTAAGGTGCAGTTGGGGCCTATATGGTCCCAATTTGTTATTTAAGGTTTTTAAGGTGCGGTTGGGGCCTATATGGTCCCACTTTGTTATTTAAGGTTTTTAAGGTGCGGTTGGGGCCTATATGGTCCCAATTTGTTATTTAAGGTTTTTAAGGTGCGGTTGGGGCCTATATGGTCCCACTTTGTTATTTAGTGTTTTAACGGTGCGTTTGGGGCCTATATGGTCCCACTTTGTTATTTAAGGTTTTTAAGGTGCGGTTGGGGCCTATATGGTCCCAATTTGTTATTTAAGGTTTTTAAGGTGCGGTTGGGGCCTATATGGTCACACTTGGTGTTTTAAGGTTTTAAAAGTTACGGTTTGGGTCTTGAACGTTCTAATGTTTTTTTTGTTGTTTTCTATCACTTCCCAGGTGCAAACTATCTGTGGAAACAGATTTGTTTGGACTCGTTGGTTGACTTACTGGACGTGAATACCCCGAGAAGGAGAGTCAACTGTAGGTGAGTATATGGTCACACTTGGAATTTGAAGGTTTTTAAGGTGCGGTTGGGGCCTATATGGTCACACTTGGTCTTTTAAGGTTTTAAAAGTAAAGGTTTGGGTCTTGAACGTTCTAATGTTTTTTTTGTTGTTTTCTATCACCCCCCAGGTGCAAACTATCTGTGGAAGCAGATTTGTTTGGACTCGTTGGTTGACTTACTGGACGTGAATACCCCGAGAAGGAGAGTCAACTGTTGGTGAGTATATGGTCACACTTGGAATTTGAAGGTTTTTAAGGTGCGGTTGGGGCCTATATGGTCACACTTGGTCTTTTAAGGTTTTAAAAGTTAAGGTTTGGGTCTTGAACGTTCTAATGTTTTTTTTGTTGTTTTCTATCACCCCCCAGGTGCAAACTATCTGTGGAAGCAGATTTGTTTGGACTCGTTGGTTGACTTACTGGACGTGAATACCCCGAGAAGGAGAGTCAACTGTTGGTGAGTATCATTGCTTTTAATTTTCTGTCCATGCGTATAGGTGCAAATTTGATGTTGATGTACTCTTGTCACATGAGGGTTTGCAATCTGTAATGTATACCAATGAATTCAACACACTGTTATTTTAAAATAATTTTGTGACATAATATAAATTAATATACCGTGATCTCTTTCTTCTATTGGTATCAGAAATGAATACTATTGACTCTCTACTTGTGAAGCCTTTCGGCACCCTAACCTATGAGGAGAAGGTGGAAGTAAAACGGTTAGGACCTGACCAACCAGAGATAAATCTGCAGCAAATCGCAAGAGATAGAGGGAAGCAATATATCCGTACTTTCAATACTGAATGGTACAAGAAGAACGACTGGCTTTGTGGAAGCGTTTCTAGGAAGGCCTTATATTGTTTCCCATGCATCCTATTTGGTGGTGACGCTGCTTGGACCAAAACTGGAGTGACTGACGTAAAACATCTAGCTGCCAAATTGGCGAAATACAAAAGTTCTAAAGCTCACTTGGATAACAGGATCAAGTTTGAGAGGCTTGGACAGGCGAACATTGCAGTTCAACTAGACCAAGGATACCAAGTCAGCATTCAAAAACACAACTAAGAAGTGGCTAAGAACAGGTACATCCTTTCCAAGATAATTGATTGTGTTCGCTTTTGTGGCGCTTTTGAACTGGCATTAAGAGGACACGACGAGAGTGAAACATCGCTAAATCCAGGAGTGTTTCGAGGCCTGGTGGATTTGGTTGGCAGTATCGATAGTGCAATGGAACAGCATTTGAAGACTGCAACTGTGTTTAAGGGCACGTCCAAAACCGTGCAGAATGAGCTACTGGACTGCATGCATGAAGTTATTAAGGAAGTGATTCACCAAGAGCTTAAGGAAGCCCAGTTTGTGGCAATCCAAGCGGATGAAACAACCGATATTTCCTCTAGGACACAGTGCGTTGTAGTCTATCGCTACATTGACAAGAAGCATCAAGTGGTGGAAAGATTTGATGGCTTCACGGAAATGAAATCAGCGGATGCAGACTCGATTGCTGCTGTTGTGCTGCAAAGTCTAAATACTGTTCTCCCAGAGCCAGAAGACAAGAAGAAACTCATAGCTCAAAGCTACGATGGTGCCAGTGTGATGCGTGGAGATTGTAGCGGAACCCATCACTGTTTTACCCTGTTTTATGATTATTCTTGGTTAAAATATGATCCTACAATATGTATGCTGGTTGATGCTCTGCAGAATATTAGCCAGACTTTTGCAGACCTAGGCTAATAGATAATCCTATTACAGAGATTCAAGAGATAAGAAAGTTGTAAAGGATCCTTGCATTTTCCAAAGTGTTTTAATTCTCTGATAAGAACAAAGAGGTGTAATTGAATCAGTGTCTGATTGCATCAAAGTTGCCAGGGAGGTGTGACCCCCCTATTGTTCTCTTTGTGTGTATTGTGTGTAGCCAAATATGGGCATGTGTATTGCTTGTGGCCAAAGAGATGTATATATAGTTCTGCAATAACAAAATAAAGTCAGTATTCATTTGACTCCCAAATTGTGTGTCGTCCAATATGGGAGGTCGGGGATGGTGAAACTGTAGTGCCTCGTGGGTATTTTATCGTATACCAGCGGAGATTTTGGACTGCGTGTTCCAGCTCCGTTACATTTGTTGGCAAGTGGCGGGATTGTTCCCATGGTCAGAAGGACAGCTACAGGAGACACCATTCCGTGGAGTACAAATTGAGGGCAACGCTAGTATCCGTACAGCGCCCCTGGCTACAGCAGGATGGAACCGGCTAGTTTTCAGACAGCGTTCCATCATGAGGAGGAGGAGGCGGCCGCGGACTACAGGGATGCAGACAGAAAGGAACTCATGGTTACAGTACCTCGTATTACCCCACAGAATGAGTTTGGAAGAGAACTCCAAAGCAGACTGGCCTTTTTCCCAGATACGCTTCCCATGAAAACCTTGGAATGGTTAATGACGGATGTCCACAAATCCATAATGGAAAAGCAGCGGGCACGGGAGCGGTCCATCTGGGGAGCTGCTAACCCACCTCCCACCATTAAACCCCCCCCAGCACTGCGTCCGGGTGGTGGGAACTACCAAACCCCTCCACGGTACATCAGGTGCCACACGTGTAACCAGCAGGGTCACATGCAGAGAGACTGTCCCAGAAACAGAAACCGCTCCACGTGGAATACTCCAACTAATTCCATCCCCCAGCGGCAGTGTGTATCCCAGGGAGCTGAAGGTGTCGTCCTTCCTCCCCAGCGGCAGTGTGTTCCCCAGGGAGCCGAAGGTGTCGTCCTTCCTCCCCAGCGGCAGTGTGAACCCCAGGGGGCAGAAGGTGTCGTCCTTTCCCCCCAGCGGCAGTGTGAACCCCAGGGGGCAGAAGGTGTCGTCCTTCCCCCTCAGCGGCAGTGTGAACCCCAGGGGGCAGAAGGTGTCGTCCTTTCCCCCCAGCGGCAGTGTGAACCCCAGGGGGCAGAAGGTGTCGTCCTTCCCCCTCAGCGGCAGTGTGTACCCCAGGGAGCTGAAGGTGTCGTCCTTCCTTCCCAGCGGCAGTGTGTACCCCAGGGAGCAGAAGGTGTCGATCTTCCTCCCCAGCGGCAGTGTGAACCCCAGGGGGCAGAAGGTGTCGTCCTTTCCCCCCAGCGGCAGTGTGTACCCCAGGGAGCTGAAGGTGTCGTCCTTCCCCCCCAGCGGCAGTGTGTACCCCAGGGAGCTGAAGGTGTCGTCCTTCCTCCCCAGCGGCAGTGTGTACCCAAGGGAGCTGAAGGTGTCGGCCTTCTCCCACAGCGGCAGTGTGTACCCCAGGGAGCAGAAGGGGCCGTCCTTCCTCCCCAGCAGCAGTGTGAACCCCAGGGGGCAGAAGGTGTCGTCCTTCCTCCCCAGCAGCAGTGTGAACCCCAGGGGGCAGAAGGTGTCGTCCTTTCCCCCCAGCGGCAGTGTGAATCCCAGGGGGCAGAAGGTGTCGTCCTTCCCCCTCAGCGGCAGTGTGAACCCCAGGGGGGCAGAAGGTGTCGTCCTTCCCTCCCAGCGGCAGTGTGTACCCCAGGGAGCAGAAGGTGTCGACCTTCCTCCACAGCGGCAGTGGGTACCCCAGGGGGCCAAAGGTGTCGTCCTTCCCCCCCAGCGGCAGTGTGAAACACAGGGGGCAGAAGGTGTCGTCCTTCCCCCCCAGCGACAGTTTACCCTAACCAGGGGAGACACCAATCTCCCAGACGGCGCAGATGGGACCGTGGTCTCTGCGCCCACAGCTTGTCCAGATCCCCAACTACCCTCACTGGGACAACCGGAGGAGGGGGTAAGTACAAATTCCCCTCCCCAGCTAACTTCTAATGTGGCCCCAGGGTTAACAGAGGAAATGTTAACCCCCACTGACCCCCAAGTTTCCCTGGCTACTGAGCCGGAATATGTCCCAGGTACCCTAGCAGAAGAGCTGACAGCGGGGCAGAGTGCAGTCGGCCTCTGCCCTCCCTTTGTCCCTTGTACAGAGCAGGAGGTCCTGCAGGTTATACCAGCAGAAGAGCTGGCATCAGGGCAGAGTGCCGCTGGCCTCTGCCCCTCAAGTCCCCTCAGCGTGTTGCACCATCACCCCAGCAAAATATCCAGGTGCCTGGTTAGACTTCCCCCGAAAGGGGAGATGTGTGACGAAGTGCCCTTCGCCACTTTGGCTTGGAGAGGACTGTTTGCCAGCCTCCTGCCCTGCGACTATGGCCCTGGTACATATTGCCCTTTGGAACCAGTGTTCGGCCATACCAGAGTGTAAGTCACTCATTCTGGCCCTTTACATACAGGGGGGTCATTCTGTACTTGCCCTGTGTGAACCATGATACCCCAGATAACTGTGCCATGAAGCCCATTCATATAATGAAAGACTATGGGAAAGACTTTAGCTACATGGCAATTGAACTGTGTGAAGAGGATCTGAGCGCTATTCGGTGGTTTTGTGCGCTCAGATCCCAGCTATCTGGGGATATGGGAAATGTGAGTAAATGTGAATTGCAGTAATGCTGATGGGTTGTCAAACTAGAGAATTGACCAACAAATACTTTTGTCCGGACATCCCCAGGCCGATCCGTTGGGATCAGACCGTGTATGCCGGCTTATGGTCACGGGGGAGGTGTGTAGCGGAACCCATCACTGTTTTACCCTGTTTTATGATTATTCTTGGTTAAAATATGATCCTACAATATGTATGCTGGTTGATGCTCTGCAGAATATTAGCCAGACTTTTGCAGACCTAGGCTAATAGATAATCCTATTACAGAGATTCAAGAGATAAGAAAGTTGTAAAGGATCCTTGCATTTTCCAAAGTGTTTTAATTCTCTGATAAGAACAAAGAGGTGTAATTGAATCAGTGTCTGATTGCATCAAAGTTGCCAGGGAGGTGTGACCCCCCTATTGTTCTCTTTGTGTGTATTGTGTGTAGCCAAATATGGGCATGTGTATTGCTTGTGGCCAAAGAGATGTATATATAGTTCTGCAATAACAAAATAAAGTCAGTATTCATTTGACTCCCAAATTGTGTGTCGTCCAATATGGGAGGTCGGGGATGGTGAAACTGTAGTGCCTCGTGGGTATTTTATCGTATACCAGCGGAGATTTTGGACTGCGTGTTCCAGCTCCGTTACAGAGATCAAGGAGGAGTTCAAAGAAAAATAAAAGACGTGTACCCGAACGCACACTACGTCCATTGCTATGCTCACCAACTGAACCTAATAATGGAGAAAGCAGTTTCAAGGATTGGAAGAGTTCGAGTTTTTTTTTCCAACATAGGCGGCATACCATCTTTTTTTTCACGCTCTCCAAAAAGGACTGGAGTTCTGGATGAGGTAGTTGGTAGAAGACTTCCAAGAGGTGCACCGACACGATGGAACTTCAACGTTAGGACCGTGAACGTCATCTACGAGAACAGAGATGCGCTACTTGAGTGTTTCCAGACAATTGAAGCATGTCTAAACTTTGATACAACATCTATACGTGAAGCCGCAGGTTTCATTGGAATGCTGGAAGACAGGGAGTTCCTTTACTTCCTTAAATTATTTCATATAATAATGCCACATGTTGACATCCTCTATAGTCAGCTTCAGAAGCGAGACACGGATACTGTTTATATCAAAAAAGTCACAGAAGACTTTGTCGCCAGCATCCAGAAAATCCGTAATTCTGTTGAAGAGATAGAAGCAAGTGTGCAGAGCGATGTAACAGTCAACAGACGGAGTGCGGAGATCTCAACCTTGAGACAACTTTCAAGAGAGGTATGTGACATAGTGGTGGTTCATGCAAAAGAACGTTTTTCATTTTCAAATCACCTAGTCAGTGCCAAACTTGTTCAAAGTGACTTGTATAAAACCCATGACACTTGCTTTCCAACCCAAGCTCTGAAAGACACTGTGCAAGCATATCCAATACTGAAGAAGGAACAATTACGCACTGAGCTGTCACTTCTGTATGGGAAGACAGATTTTCATGCTTGTACAAGTGCTGTTGCTCTGCACAAACTTTTACATCAATTTAATCTGCAGAATGATTTCACAGAGACAGTGAAATTATTAAGAATCCTGATTACAACACCGATGACCACTGCAGAATCAGAAAGATGCTTCTCCACATTGAAGAGGATAAAAACCTTTTTAAGAAGCACCATGTCCCTGGAGCGGTTGAATGCATTGGCGATGCTCTCAATGGAAAAGCAACTGATTTCCGAGATCCCAGACTTCAATGAAAAAAACATTGAGAAGTTTTGTTCTTTGAAAGATCGCCGTGCAAAATTTAAATACAAGTGATTGAAGCAAAGAAGAATGCATGCCCCCAGGGTGTGCAAAGATAAAGTGCGTTAAGCAGCACCACCTCACTACCAAACATAACTAGTGGTAAGTAAAGTATGAACGGTGTGTGGGTGTGCATATGGAAGGAGCTATGAAAGGTGTGTGCATGGTCAGTAACAATTGTTGAAGCCTTGGCGTGGTTTGAAGGAATTGGAGGCACTTCCAAGGGTAGCTGTCACTTGTGTACGGGAAGCAAGAATTCCATGTCTGTACAAGTGCTGTTGCTCTGCAGCAACTTTACCATCAATTTAATCTACATAATTTAACTGAGTGAGTGAAGCTATAAGGAATCCTGCTTACAACACCGAAGACTACTAAAGAACCAGAAAGATGCTTCTCCACATTGAAGAGGATAAAAAGGTATTTAAAAAGCACCATGGCCCTGTAGCGGTTGAATGCATTGGTTTGAAGGAATTGGAGGCACCTTCAAGGGTACGTAAAGTTCTCAGAAATGGCACCACCCCACTACCAAAAATAACTTGTGGTAAGTAAAGTATGAATGGTGTGTGGGTGTGCATATTGAAGGAGCTATGAAAGGTGTGTGAATGGTCAGTAACAATTGTTGAAGCCTTGGTGTGGCGTTACTGCTCATATGGTTATCCATATGCTAATTCAACGTGTTTGTTTGACATTGATTATTGTGTTGTCTAAACAGAAGTGAAATGTTGTTGTTTTCTTGAATCCCAAGATCCACTGGTTTGGGCCTATACAGTGCTGATTGGTCTTCTAAGGTATGTTTGGGGCCTATGGTCACACTTGGTCTTCTAAGGTATGTTTGGGGCCTATGGTCACACTTGGTCTTCTAAGGTATGTTTGGGGCCTATATAGTTCAACTTGGTCTTCTAAGGTATGTTTGGGGCCTATGGTCACACTTGGTCTTCTAAGGTATGGTTGGGGCCTATATAGTTCCACTTGGTCTTCTAAGGTATGTTTGGGGCCTATGGTCACACTTGGTCTTCTAAGGTATGTTTGAGGCCTATATGGTCACACTTGGTCTTCTAAGGTATGTTTGGGGCCTATATAGTTCCACTTGGTCTTCTAAGGTATGTTTGGGGCCTATGGTCACACTTGGTCTTCTAAGGTATGTTTGAGGCCTATATGGTTCCACTTGGTCTTCTAAGGTATGTTTGGGGCCTATATGGTTCCACTTGGTCGTTTAATGTTTTTTAAGTATGGTTTTGTTCTTGAATGGTCTGATTGATTTACTTGTTTTCTTTCAACCCCAGGTGCAAACCCTATGTGGCTGCAGATTTGTTTCTACTCGTTGGTCAACTTACTGAACGTGAATACCCTGAGAAGAAGACCCGACTAATGGTAGGTGTCACTCCTTTAATTTTTCTGTTAATGCGTATAGGTGCAATTATGATATTGCTGTAGTCTTGTCACATGAGTTTTTTCAATCTATATTGTATACCAATGAATTTAACACATTGTTACTTTACTTCTTGACTTTTCTGCATTGGTGATCATTTATTTCAATGGGCTTTACAAGTATAAGGTCATTGGGCGGGGCTTATAAAGGTCATCATGACGTCAGGGGGAGGGGTTATAAAAATGGGTGTGGTTTGAAAAAGGGGGAGTGGCTATGTTTCGCCCTGTCTCCCCTCCAACTTGAAAAGTCACCAGCCGCCTCTGATTATAGATAAGAAATAACACAAAAACAAAATAGGTCGGTCTTTTCAATCATCCAGTTGCCTTATTGTGAAAATATTACTTGTATTACCACCTCATCTCATTTCTGCCTTCATGACTTTTCTTGTGCTGCCCTTATTCTGTGGAACTCCTTGCCTCGCTCCACCAGACTTTGCTCCTGCCTCAAGATATTCAAAACCTCACCAACAATGAATCTGTTTAAAGAAGCATATTGCCTTCATCATTAATAACTACCACATCCAAACTTGTAAGTTTGTGAGATGCTTTAATCTGGCAAGGTGCTTTAGGAAACGCACTATGCACGCAACATTTTAAGCTCAAACACAGGGCAACCCACTTGTCTGCGGAGTATGTTGGCGCGTTACAAATAAAGCAAATAAATAATAATAACTACAGTGGCCCTTTAAAAAGATGAAAATTAGTATAGATGGAAACGGGCTACCTGTAAGCATATTTCTTCAGTATCTTTAAAACTTTCAGCTAAATAGTATTGAATCACAAGTAAATAATAGACATAACTGTTGTATATAGCAGGAGATCACTATAATAGTTGTCAGTGTTGGGAACACGTATGATGTTGGTCCCATTTTGCGAGCCTTTGCGAAGTGAGGCGCGCCATCAACCATGCGGGACTTAGGCTGCAATGAGCGCCAAATGCGCTTATTGCACTGCGAGCCTCGCAAAGCGAGGTGAGCAGTTGAGGCATGCGGGACCTAGGCTGCAATGATCGCCAAAAACGCTCATTGCAGGGCTCGTGGGACCGTATGACTCCGTATATGCACTGTGCGCCTCGCAAAATTACGACTTTAACGGGGGAACCACAGAACTTTAGAGATGTTGGGAAAAAATGGCAAATATGCATCAAATTAACTTGCAACCTGACTCATAGGCTCCCTGCCTCTCCCACTGTGGTGTGTGTAAGTTAATTTGAGGCATATATGTTGTTTTTTCATGATCAAAAATCACCTAAACGAGAATATAAAAATGGCTGCCGAAAAAAATGCAAAACAACGAAAACGAGGCCTAAAAACATAAAACTAGCCTGAAGGACTTAAAAAATAGCCCTAAGCAGTAACACTTAACGAACGCCAGTAACACTTAATCCAGGCCACTAACACTTAACCCAAGCCACTAACACTTAACCCAAGACAGTAACACTCAAGCACGAGTCCTATAAACTACACAGGGGGAGAGCCTTGCAATGAGCGCCAAAGTCGTTCATTGTTAGCCACACAATGAGCACCGAAGGTGCTCAGAGGGCATATAGCCTCGCATTGTGTGGCAAACAGCATTGCTAAACATTACAATTTTACTCCCGTCATTTTTGACGGGCAATTTCTTAGTTATTATATAGAACTAGCAAATTGCCCGTCAAAAAATTACGGCAATGAAATTGTAAATGAGCTAATGCTGTTTGGTGTATAATAATAAATAATTAATATATTAAGAAAGTAATATACTTTACGTATTTTGAAGTAATATATGCAGGAAGCATTGTGTTGAAGAGCTGGCAATCTGTTTTGATGTTGCTGCAGCATCAGTGGTGTGGAGCTGCTGTGTAAGCGTGGTGAATGTGTGCAGTGTGTAGTGTAATAGTGTGCGTGCGCGAGACCAAACCGTTAGCGTAGCTGTGTACTTCCGCATTGTATAAGTTATTGTTCTAAAATGGCGGCTAATGTGTGGTATGCGGCTGTGGCGGAATATCCGTAGCTGTTTTGTGGTGTTTTGCGTGTTTATCGTTGTGTTTTGCGTGTTTTGAGACCTGTAGCCTCGTTTTCGTTTTGTTCGGCGGCCATTTTTTCTCTTGCGTAGGTGATTTTCAGGTGTTTAAACTCCGAAATTTGTACTTAAATCGAGGTGTAACTTCACTTGCAGAGGTCCTGGGTGCCCCCCTTGCTGTGGGTAAGCTTTTTATGTGTTTGTTGTGTGTATTTATTGTGTTTGTAATGTGTTTGGGGTCGCGCGGGTTGCGTCCTTGTTTTTGAATCTCGTATGTGTTTTTCGGCAATTCCATAGGTGTTTGGTGGTGTTTTGCGTCTTTAGGGTGCTGTAGCCTCGTTTTCGTTTGTTTCAGCGGCCATTTTTTCTCTCGCTTAGAGAACTTTTCAGTGTCTAAACTCTTTTATTTCTAGTTAAATTGAGGTGTAACTTTAGTTTTCGAGGTCCTGGATGCTCCCTCTTGCTGTAGGTGTTTATGTATGTGTTGTGTGTATTTATTGTGTTTTAAATTT
Source organism: Discoglossus pictus (assembly GCA_027410445.1). NCBI lineage: Eukaryota > Metazoa > Chordata > Amphibia > Anura > Alytidae > Discoglossus > Discoglossus pictus. Next base: position 13,367,440 of record CM050173.1, on the reverse strand, counting down.
TTTCATGTTGCAGCCGATTTTTCGGGTTGCAGCCGATTTTTGCGAGGCTGTAATTGGTCGTAATGTCTCTAGTACTTTTTTGCGAGGTCCGCAGTTGCTGGCAAGGAGCGCCTTTGGCGCTCCACACTAGCATCTGAGGCCCTCGCTTTGCGAGGGCCGCAGGTTCGCTGCGCGAGCCCGCAAGCATTAGCAACAACTTGCATGCTCACAACTATATATGTGATGATAGCTATTCCAGTACCATGGACAGTTCACAGTCATTTTACCCAAAGCACCTTTACTTATTATTATTATTATTATCATTATTATTACTCTTTATTTATAACGTTCCAACATTTTCTGTAGCCTATTTACAAGTAGAGTGGGTACAATTAGCAAATTGCAAAGGTACAGTATATACAAATTATAAGTAAATAAAAGTACAGGTACAGTGGAATACAAATATGAAACAAATGTGTCTGCAGACAGCTTGGGGCAACACAAGTGAGCTTACAGTCTATAAGGTAACGGTGTCATGTGATACAGGAGGGTAATAGATGCATGATGGCTGCGCATTAGGCAGTAGGCTGGTGTAAACAAGGTGTCTGTGTATTAAACTGTAGATTGTTTGTGTGTCAGCATTGCTGTGCTTAGACTGTGCATGCTAAGGCTGAAGGTGGTAAGATTCTTTAAAAAAATGAGTTTTTAGTGAGTTTTTGAAGGTTTTGAGGAGAAAGAAAGTGTGGCGGAGAGAGGCAAGGAGTTCCACAAAAGAGGGGCAGCTCAAGAAAAGTCCTGAAGATGGGAGTGAGCGGTGACAAAAGAGGAAGAAGATAATTAGCAGAGCGACGATGGAGATTGGGGAAATAATCTGAGATAATGGCAGAGATATATGGGGGTACAATATTGTTAAGGGCTTTATATTCTAGGGTCATAATTATAAATTGTATTCTGGAAACTATGGGAAACCAGTGGAGTGACGGATATTGAGGAGTTATAGTTGAGTATGGTAGATAAGTCAATCATTATAGATTGGAGTGGAAACAGTCATGTCATGTTGAGGTCAGCAAGGAACGAGTTGCAGTAGTTTTGTATATTGAGTGGGAGTTGATGAGTGGACTTCCAGTGGCTGACAAAATGTTCAGATATGAGAAAGGAAGGTGTATTATGTGGGGATGGACAAAGGAGAGGGAAAAAAAATGTCAGGTTTGAGGACAGAGTTGATATTAACAATGAAATGAAGTGTTGTTAGCAAGACTAAGGGAAGCGAAGTAGGCGCTCAGAATAGATTTGTAGTCCAGGATGTCTGCTAACGTGTGAGAGTTCCACAGTCGTTCAGCAGTGCGGGAGCACCTCTAAATTTAGCATATTTCCATAGTGTGCCATGGTTGTGAATGAGGGTTTGCCCTGTGCTTGGCTTGGTTGGGGATGAGGGGGCTGGCCTGTGCTTGTGGGGGCAAGAGTGTCAAGATTTGAAGTTAGTATCTTGGTGTATTGTGAGGTGGCAATATCAGGGCAAGGGAAGGTGGTAAAGGGGCTGACAAGGGGTTGTGGCACACAGGAAAATGCTTGTGTGTCAAGTGATTTGAGGTTTCTATAGGTTCTAGTGGCAGGGGTTGAAGAAGGGCTTTAAATGGAAGGCGTGGTTAGGTTGCAGGGAGATGACTAGGTTGGTGATTGAGTTCCGTAAAGTTAAGGTCAAGGGAGTGGCCATCACAGTGAGTTGGGGAGTCCGTCCATTGGGAGAGACCAAGGGAAGAGGTAAGTGAAAGTAATTTTGCGACTGTAGGGAAGTTGACAGTGTCAGTGACAATGATAAAAGCACCAATAATTAGTGAAGGTAGATTAGAGGAGAGAAAATTAGAGAGCTAGGAAACAAAATGATAAAGAAATTGAGAGAGTGGTCCAGAGGAAGATGGATCACAGCAACTCACTGAGAGATGGATGAGAAGAGGGCAATAGCGTGGGAATTTGAAATATGAAAATTGGATCGAGGGAACCAGGATTTATTTTTGCTTTCTCATTTGTTTTCAATGTTCTGTGACCTCATGGACCGTAAACACACCAGTCGCATATCTATGTCTATGGTCATGCTGAACCACCTGGTTTTCATGGCAAAGATACCGGAGAGGGTTGCCAGTTCATTTTCCAGTGGTCACAGCATACAGCTCTTGGTATTCCTAGGTGGTCTCCCCTCCAAATACTGACTAGGCCCAAACTTGCTTGGCTTCAGGGTGGTGTTACCTCTTGGTTCCCTGACTGGAATTGAACCCAGGTTGGTGAAAGCACAAAAGTGAGTACATCCCTCACATTTTTGTAAATATTTTATTTTATCTTTTCATGTGACAACACTGAAGAAATGACGCTCTGCTACAATGTAAAGTAGGAAGTGTACGGCCTGTATAACAACATTTGCTGTCCCCTCAAAATAACTCAACACACAGCCATTAAAGTCTAAACCGTTGGCAACAAAAGTGAGTACACCCCTAAGTGGAAATGTCCAAATTGGTTCCAATTAGCCATTTTCCCTCCCCGGTGTCATGTGACTCGTTAGTGTTACAAGGTCTCAGGTGTGAATGGGGAACAGTTGCGTTACATTTGGTGTTATCGCTCGCACACACTCTCATACTGGTAACTAGAAGTTCAACATGGCACCTCATGGCAAAGAACTCTCCGAGGATCTGAAAAAAAAGAATTGTTGCTCTACATAACGATTGCCTGGGCTATAAGGTGATTGCCAAGGCCCTGAAACTGAGCTGCAACACGGTGGGCAAGACCATACAGTGGTTTCACAGGACAGGTTCCACTCAGAACGGGCCTTGCCATTGTCGACCAAAGAAGTTGAGTGCACATGCTCAGTGTCATATCCAGAGGTTGTTTTTGGGAAATCGCATCACTGCAGAGGTTGAAGGTGTGAGGGGTCAGCCTGTCAGTGCTCAGACCATAAGCTGCACACTGCATCAAATTGGTCTGCATGGCTGTCGTCAGAGAAAGAAACCTCTTCTAAAGATGATGGACAAGAAAGCCAGAAAAGAGTTTGCTGAAGACAAGCAGACTAAGGACATGGATTACTGGAACCATGTCTTTTGGTCCGATGAGACCAAGATAAACTTATTTGGTTCAGATGTTGTCAAGTGTGTGTGGCAGGAACCAGGTGAGGGGTACAAAGACAAGTGTGCCTTGCCTGGGCCTGCATGAATGCCAACATGTACTGTGACATACTGAAGCAGAGCATGGACCCCCCCACCCTCGGAGACTGGGCTGCAGGGTAGTATTCCAAAATGATAACGACCCCAAACACACATCCAAGATGACCACTGCCTTGCTAAAGAAGCTGAAGGTGATGGACTGGCCAAGAATATCTCCAGACCTAAACCCTATTGAGCATCTGTGGGGCATCCTCAAATGGAAGGTGGGGGAGTGCAAGGTCTCTAACATCCACCAGCTCTGTGATGTCATCATGGAGGAATGGAAGAGGACTCCAGTGGCAACCTGTGAAGGTCTGGTGAACTCCATGCCCATGAGGGTTAAGGCAGTCCTGGAAAATAATGGTGCCCACACAAAATATTGACACTTTGGGCCCAATTTTGGAATTTCCACTTAGGGGTGTACTCACTTTTGTTGCCAAGGGTTTAGACATTAATGGCTGTGTGTTGAGATATTTTGCGGGGACAGCAAATTTACATTGTTATACAGGCCTTGCACTTACTACTTTACATTGTAGCAGAGCGTCATTTCTTCAATGTTGTCATATGAAAAGATATAATAAAATATTTACAAAAATGTAAGGGGTGTACTCACTTTTGTGAGATACTGTATATATATATATATATATATATATATATATATATATATATCATTATTATGACCACCGCCTACTTTTGACGTCAGTAGCGTATAGCTATTGAAATCAATGAAATGCGGCACGTGTTGTGAGCTGGCTTGGTAAGTATATAAGGTGATACGTAAGCATTCTGCAAACATATCAGGCATTGCTGACATGGGTAAAACGTGCAATTTAGTCAATCCGTCCTTTGACCTTCTTTTTATTTAACCGTACCTCCAAATTATTTAATCTTGTCCCCAAAGATGCTCTGTTTTACCCATGGGCTACGAGAAGCCTTCTCTTCCAATTTCCTTCCTTCAGGCTCCTTTCTGTCAGCTCTCTAGTAATCCTGGCGTATACCCCAGAAATTTCCAGTGACCATTTCAGTAGGCCGAACCCTTTCTCGTTGTTGTCTCTTCCATACCCTGGTTCATTCTGCCCTGGGACCATCAGAAAAATATTTTACAGCCTGATAATGTCCAAGCCAATTGACGCATTCATTCATGGACTAAGGACTGCATTGACCTACCCATTCTCTTATCTCATGTAAAATGATCCATGACCTCTCATCTTATAATGATCCATTACCAGAATTCCCACCATGTGTTCTACAGATTTAGTTTTAGGGCAAAGCAACTTGCAAGTTATATCGCATTTTAGTACAGAATAATCCGAGGCCTGATCTGCTGTAAGGTCATAGTTTGCACACTGAGCTGCTCCACTAAGGAAAGGCACCAGTATATCAGCCCACTGGGTTTTAGACCAGCCTGCTCTAATAACAGTCCTTTCAAAGGCTAGTAAAAAAGTCTCTGAATCATCGTCTTTAGTCATCTTTTGTAGAAAATGATTAGTTCTGAATCCTGCCACAGATTCTTTTGTTCCTGAAGGTTTTTCTAAGGCAGCTGATTCTGAGACAAATGGGTACCCATTATCTTGTTAAATTCCAGTTGTTGTTGGTGGCTCTTTTGTTGCTGTCTGATACTCTCTTGTTGTTGAGCTTCTGTTGCCAGCATCAAGGCCTTTACAATTTCCTCCAGTCTGAGTTGTGAATGGTTTTTAAATCCAAGACACCAGTATGTAGGGCTGTATCTACCTTTTTGGGCCCCTAGGTAGTGACATGGAGGAGCCGCTGAGAGTGAGTATGCAAGGTATGCACGGACGCATTTTTGACTTTTCTGTAAGTGAAAGTTCCCCTTGCTGTTGTAACTGTCTTGTTCTAGGTGATTATCCCATAGTAGCCAGTCTATGAATTGCCAGCACCCCTGCAAGCAAAATAGAAAAACAAGAAATGTAATAATGAAAAAAAAAGGTACAATATACAAGCTGATTGTCTTCTGGAACCCCTCTCTGCACCTGTACAGCTAATCTATCACAGGGGGAATAGATATCCCCTCTTGCTCCTATGCCCCAGATTCCTGCCGTTCCATGCAGGAAATACTAAACATCTAATCTGTTGGGGTCTGGACACATAAATCACTTCTAAGAGATTTGGAAAAACTTCTATACCCAGAAAGAAACCAAATAGATCAATTTTTTGATATCCTAATGGTTTGAACAAACACAACAATTACAATGTTTTCCTCTAAAGCAGAAATACAGTCACGCATTGGATGTGACTATCATTTGTTTATGTGTGTGTAGATATATGCTAATACATTTCATCGTCAAAATTACATTTCTAATATATATATATATATATTAAATACAAAAATGAGAAGATGACGCAGTAACAGGGGACTAGATTCCCAACTAATAATATTCTTTGTTCAAATTGTATAATAATATACAGTACGTGGTTAAAATGTAGCTTTTTATATTGAAACTTCCATAATAAGAAATCTATTAGTATATCCTCTACCTTGGCAATGCTTATTTTTTACAGAGATCTAGGGCCTCATTAAATTCCAGCCTCGCAAGTCCAACGTGTCCGTCGAAGTTGCATGCTCGAACGCAAACATTTAGCAAGCTAGTTCCGGGTTCAGATGGAGCCAATGGGAAAAGAGATCATTAGCGTTACATCACTGAAAAAGAGGAGGGTAGATTTCGAAGTCCTCTGTGCTTCAATTATAGTTTGCGGTCGGACCAGCATTCCAGATATAATGCAATAGTAATAAAGCCGTAAATATGATATTCCATTACATGCGAGTTACAGTATATGTCTTAACACATTGATTGCTGGGATCGATATAACACAAAATATAAACATGAAATAAAGTATTTTTCTCAGCCGATTCGCAGGCTTGAGAATGTTGTGCTATTAATTCTAAGACCTAACATCACTTTCCATTTAATAAATGTACAGAAGTGTGTTTTTATTTTATTAAGTGCTACATATCTCGAGCACACTTTGGCCTTTGGGCTCCATTTGTGTGTTACGTGCTTGCTCGCGTTACAGGCTCATCGGCTCAAAGGATTAACATGCGCAAAGTTCAATATTGCTCAGCACGTAGCCTATTCTTGGCTGTCCTGCATCCTAACACGCAATGCCCTTAACCCATAAATCTGGAGTTACGGGCTAGGTTTTACAACGTAGCCCCAATTTAATGAGGCTGCTAATTGTTTGCTGACCCAATACCAACATGTCACAACCTGTATGTTTAATGGGGTATGATAAGAGCCTATTGCCCAAACCTCTCCCCACAGGTGTGACCGGTTCGTTTTAACTCTGTACAGCAGGAAGAACTTTCAGCCCTTGGGTTAGACTGAGAGATGTGTGTGGTCTTGTGTAGCATAAGAATCTTTCTAAGTTCTGAAAAGAACTTACTCCAGCAAACAGAATTCCAAGCATCAATAACAAAATCCACGCATTATTATGTGAACCAGTATAACATCTTTAATACTTAAACCATCAGACATATTTATACCACATTCTTAGCAACAACAGACCAATCAATTCAAATGTGCATCCATGGTTAGACCCAATACTCCTCTAGCTCACGTTATCACCCCTGCCTGCCAGTCTAAGACAATCACCCATTATTTTCCCTTGGCACAGCTGTTTTCTTGGTAGAGGGTAATTACACACAATAGGCATATAGACACCAGGCTGAGGCTTGTAATAAATAGAGAGAGATACTGGTGTCATGTGACTCCTAGGGGTCAATTATCTCCCTAATCTTGTTCATAAGGGACTAGTCTATTACTATGAAATATTGTGCATATACAATATTTCCCTTGTAAGTGCTAGCCCCCCCATAGCACAACACAGACATACATCCCATCACTCCAATCATGTTCATACGCACACCCCAACTATAAACATGGGTACCACAGTATGGGCCCAGTGGCACCCAGTCAACTTTAAACCGGAATAACAAGGAATAACACATAAATCAATTTAACTTCTTCAGAAAAATGTCCAAGTCTTTTGTGGATAGCTCTTGGTCTTCATTACTGTAATAAATTCTAGAGCCTTCCAGAAAGGTGTAGTTATTCTAAGATTATGTGATATTTTTATTGCACACAGATGGATTCCATTTAACTAATTACGTGACTACTGATGCAAATGGTTATATCTGAGCTATTTCTAGGGGATTCACAAAAAGGCGACAGAATACTTCTGCAATCATGACTTCAAGCACCATGTGAAGTAAAACATGGTAGCTTGTACAGTGCCTTGCAAAAGTATTCACCCCCTTGACTTTTTACCTATTTTGTTACATTACAGCCTACAGCCTAATGTTTTGTTAATCTGAATTTAATGTGATGGATCAAAACATAATAGTCTAAGTTGGTGAAGTGAAATGAGAAAATAATATACATAACACTATTTTTTAGAAATAGAAAACAGAAAATTGGCATGTGCGTATGTATTCACCCCCTTTGTTATGAAGCCCATAAAAAGCTCTGGTGCAAACAATTACCAGAAGTCACATACACTAGTGAAATGATGTCCATTTGTGTGCAATCTAAGTGTCACATGATCTGTCATTACATATACACACTTTTTTGAAAGGCCCCAGAGGCTGCAATACCTAAGCAAGAGGCACCACTAACCAAACACTGCCATGAAAACCAAAGAACTCTCCAAACAAGTAAGGGACAATGCTGTTGACAAGTACAAGTAAGGGTTAGGTTATAAAAAAATATCCAAATCTTTCATGATCCCCAGGAGCACCATCAAATATATCATAACCAAATGGAAAGAACATGGCACAAAAGCAAACCGGCCGTCCACCAAAACTCACGGACCGCGAGGGCATTAATCAGAGAGGCAGCACAGAAACCTAAGGTAACCCTGGAGGAGCTGCAAAGTTCCCCAGCAGAGACTGGAGTATCTGTACATAGGACGACAATAAGCCGTACGCTCCACAGAGTTGGGCTTTATGGCAGAGTGGCCAGAAGAAAGCCATTACTTTCAGGAAAAACAAAATGGCACATTTTGAGTTTGTGAAAAGGCATGTGGGAGACTCCCAAAATGTATGGAGGAAGGTGCACTGGTCTGATGAGACTAAAATTTAAGTTTTCGGCCATCAAAGAAAACGCTATGTCTGGCGCAAACCCAACACATCACATCACATCACCCAAAGAACACCATCCCCACAGTGAAAAATGGTGGTGGCAGCATCATGCTGTGGGTTGTTTTTCAGCAGCCAGGACTGGGAAACGGGTCAGAGTTGAGGGAAAGATGGATGGTGCTAAATACAGGGATATTCTTGAGCAAAACCTGTACCACTCTGTGCGTGTTTTGAGGCTAGGACGGAGGTTCACCTTCCAGCAGGACAGTGACCTCAAACACACTGCTAAAGCAACACTTGAGTGGTTTAAGGGAAACATGTGAATGTGTTAGAATGGCCTAGTCACAGCCCAGATCTCAATCCAATAGAAAATCTGGGTCTGACTTAAAAATTGCTGTTCACAAGCGCAAACCATCCAACTTGAAGGAGCCGGAGTAGTTTTGCAAGGAGGAATGGGCAAAAATCCCAGTGGTAAGATGTGGCAAGCTCATAGAGACTTATCCAAAGCCGCTTGGAGCTGTGATTGCCGCAAAAGGTAGCTCTACAGTGTATTGACTTTAGGGGGATAAATAGCTATGCACATTGACTTTTTCTGTTATTTTGTCTTATTTGTAATTTGCTTCACAATAAAAAAATAAAAAAAAACATCTTCAAAGTTGTGGCATGTTCTGTAAATTAAATGATGCAAATCTTCAAACAATCCATGTTAATTTCAGGTTATGAGACAACAAAAAATGCCAAGGGGGGTGAATACTTTTGCAAGGCACTGTATCGTTTCCTAAAGAAATATACAGTAGATATAAAAAGTCTACACACCGCTGTTAAAATGTCCACCTTTAATGTGACCTATAAACTGTACAACTCAATTGAAAAACAAACTGAAATATTTTAGGTAGAGGAAAAAAAAAAATGTAGTTGCATAAGTCTGCACACCCTCTTATAACTGGGGATGTAGCTGTGTTCAGAATTAAGAAATCACATTCCAAATCCTGTTAAATAGGAGTCAGCATACACCTGCCATCATTTAAACTGCCTCTGATTAACCCCAAATAAAGTTCAGCTGCTCTAGTTGGTCTTTCCTGAAATGTTCTTAGTTGCATCCCACAGCAAAAGCCATGGTCCACAGAGAGCTTCCAAAGCATCAGAGGGATCTCATTGTTAAAATGTATCAGTCAGGAGAAGGGTACAAAATAATTTCCAAGGCATTAGATATACCATGGAATACAGTGAAGACAGTCATCATCAAGTGGAGAAAATATGGCACAACAGTGACATTACCAAGAACTGGAGCTCCCTCCAAAATTGATGAAAAGACGAGAAGAAAACTGGTCTGGGAGGCTACCAAGAGGCCTACAGCAACATTAAAGGAGCTGCAAGAATATCTGGCAAGTACTGGCTATGTGGTACATGTGACAACAATATCCCATGTCTGGGCTATGGGATAGCGTGGCAAGATAAAAGCCTTTTCTTACAAAGAAAAACATCCAAGCCAGGCTACATTTAGCAAAAACACATCTGAAGCCTCCCAAAAGCATGTGGGAAAAGGTGTTATGGTCTGATGAAACCAAGGTTGAACTTTTTGGCCATAATTCCAAAAGATATGTTTGGCGCAAAAACAACACTGCACATCACCAAAAGAATACCCTACCCACAGTGAAGCATGGTGGTGGCAGCATCATGCTTTGGGGCTGTTTTTCTTCAGCTGGAACTGGGGCCTTAGTTAAGATAGAGGGAATTATGAACAGTTCCAAATACCAGTCAATATTGGCACAAAACCTTCAGGCTTCTGGTAGAAAGCTGAACATGAAGAGGAACTTCATCTTTCAGCATGACAACGACCCAAAGCATACATCCAAATCAACAAAGGAATGGCTTCACCAGAAGAAGATTAAAGTTTTGGAATGGCCCAGCCAGAGCCCAGACCTGAATTTATAAGCTCATATTGTTAAGTTTCCCTATATCACTGTATAAGCATTTTGTGATCTTACCTAGATTGTGGTGAAACATTATGCTTTATTAAAAATTTTTTACAGCTCAGTGTAGATCAAAACAATTGACTAACAAGCAATTGCAAAAAAACATTCAAGCTGCAACTTGCAATTACTAACTATCAATCATTGCAATCTGAAGCTAAGATTATACAATTTATGTAAAGCTTTTGGAGAAATGTGTTTATAATTAACATGTTCAGCATAAAATATATTGTAAAATGCATCAGCTATGCTACAGTATTTGTTGGAATTAGCTATGTGTGCAAGAGTTATTATTATTTCCATATGACAAACCTATCGGTCGTCTATGGGCTGCCAATGGTTGGTTGCCAAGAGGAAAACTAGGATTGCAAAAAATGATGAGCGCCTCTAACTTAGTTTATTTTGTTTATGCAAATTACCCTTAGGGTTTAGTCTCCCTAAGGGTAATAGGGGACTCCAGACATGGAACCCTTGCTGACTGTGCCTTAGGGAGTTCAGCTGCACCTCACTGATGAGGCCCATAAAGGCCGAAACATGTCTGGGGTTTGTTGTTTTCGTCTGTTCAGGGTAGAATTGCCTGGTATTTCAGGGCTGGGTCACTCTTCTGAGTGGGACCGACTGACATACTACAGGATATTTCTCTAAGATACTGAATTAGTCCACCACTCATGATTTTAAGTTGTAGAAAATAGTATAAACAATATTTGGCTTGGGGCTCGCATCTCGCGCCCTTCAGCAATTGAATAGAATCGCAATCTGAGTCCAACGGGTGTCCACAACTCACTTGCAGACATTCGGATGTCTGCGATCGAGTTACGGGCTTCAAATTGAATGTGGCCCATAGACATGGCTCTAGCCCAAAGATGATGGGAAACCCAGCAATTTTTTGTGTAAATATGTCTCACAACAAAATATATTTTTTTTTAAATCACAATAAATTCAAAGTAGTTTATATTGATCTGTATTACTGAAAAGTCATGAAAGCTCAACTATGATAGAGGACCTATAACATTTGCTTAGATATAATAATATTATAGGCATTGTTTTAAATTCCAGGCAACATTACAAATGTAAAGAGGAAACCATAGTATGACAAACCAAATAATTATACAATTAACAGTTAAGTTACATTTTGTGGTGAGAGAATCACTGTCCCTATTAGCACCTGTTCATATTTCCAATCAGTACATTAAAAATACTGAGGTGAGAGACCACAGAGGACATCTGTGAAGCTGCCCTGAATAATAATAAAGTATTGGACTAGTCTTTGCTAGATTTCTCCAAGACTATTTAAAAAGGTCTTGAATATGTATTAGGTTAGTCTTAGACTCACTCCAGTTCCTATATTATTCTATATGGCTATATTCACTAAGGTACAACCTCCCACCTTAATGAATGTAGGCCATTGAATTAAACTACTTGAACGACCTCTTGGGGGATATAGGGAACATACCTGTTGGGGGTATGAATCTCACACTGTCTGGCTCCATTCTGATGCAGGCTTGTGACCTGAAAATACATCTCCCTCCTGTAGTGTTGGGATACATTTCAACTTGTACTGTTCCTCCCACCTATTGTTCTTTATCATTTTTTATTCTATCATATTATTTATTATTCTATCTTCTCTTTCTGCCAAAATTAGGGCTGCTTTGGAATGGGAAGATAATAGTCTGAGTCTAGAATAAACTGGGCTTCCAAATGAAGCAATCTACATCCCAGCTGTCAACCGCCATTTAAATACTAGCAACTTGCCCATCAAAAAATGATGGCAATAGAATTGTAAGGCAAGTAATGCTGTTTAGTACACAGAGTAAGTATTTTGGTTGTGTGAGTACCTTCTGCGCTCATTGCGAGCCTCTAGGTTGGGGTATGTTTGGGTATGAGAGCTCCTTTTGCGCTCATTGCAAGTTTTGCGCTGATGGCTTTTGGCGCGCATTGTGAGCCTCTCTCCTGGTGTAGTTGTGGTCCTGTAAAGACCGTTGGTGCTCCTTGTGAGGCGCGCGATGAGCGCCTTTAGCGTTTATTGTGATTTTTTTTTATGTGTATGTATTTTGTAATGTTAATTAATTTGTAAAGTTATAAATTAATATACTTTACCTATTTGTAATTAATATATGTAGGAAGCAATATGCTGAAGAGCTAACATTCTGTTTTGTTCCTGCAGCATATAATGTAGGTTTGCAGTGTTGTGGAGCTGAGGTGTAAGTGTCAGCAATGTGCGCAGTGTGTAGTGTAAATAAGCTGCGTGCGCGAGGGGAAACCATTTGTGTAGCTGTGTAATTCAGCATTTTGTAATGGTAATGTTATTAGGTTTCAGTGATTGTTGTAAAATGGCTGCGATTGTGTATGTGTTATGCGGGTGTGGAGCGTTTAGCGTCCTTCCTAATAGTGTATTTATTAGGTTCTATGGGTCTGTGTAAAAGTTGTATGTGTGTGGCGGTGCTTAGGGGTCAGGTAGCCTTGTTTTCGTTTTTTTCGGCTGCCATTTTTTCTCTCGCTTATGGTTTTTTTCTAGTGGCGAAAATGTTGAAATTGTATTAAAATTGGCGTGTAACCTCATTCCCAGATGTCCTGGCTGTCCCCCCTTGCTGTGTGTTTATTTTTTATTTTTATTTTAGTTTGTGTTTTGTGTGTTTTTCGTGGTTTTCGCTGTGTGTGTTGTGGCCGTTAAGTTCATATTTTTTGCGGGTCATATTTTTTTTCCCTCAGTGGCGGTTTCTTTTCTACATGTTACGGGCCGTAATTTTTATAGTCGATTTTTTCAAAGTGCTACAGGTCTTGCACTTTGAATTGTGTATTTGAGTTTTGTGTTGATGTGTAGTTCCGCGGGTTGTAGGTATGATGCGCAAGCCGTGCAGGGTCGTAGGGATGAGCGCCTACGGCACCCATCTCCACCAGCGCAGTGAGCGCTCCCTAACTAAGTCATACGGGGTAGTAGGGATGAGCTCCTACGGCTTTGCGAGCCCGCAGTTTTAACAGATTTTGGCAAGGTCTCGCTGCTGAGAACTATATATGTGATGTCTTCTACAATCTCAATAAACCTTCTCAAACCATAGCAGAACACTGCAAACACCCATGGAAAGCAAACACTTAAAGGTATTAAAGACAGCTAGGTAATGAGGACACCATATGTACTCTGCACTGTTTATAGAGTGGGAAAAGTGTTTTAAATTTAAAGTTGCTGCTTAATTAATTGACCTAAGGGTTGAGGGTTTGAAGTTATTGGTTTCAGGATATTTCTATCCTTCTTACATTTTCAGAATGCTCAGGCCTGTAGTGATAATTGGAAACAGATGTGCAAAGTTCCTTTCTTAACTCTATGTTATTTATTTAGTTCTTTTGCACTTGTTCAAAGCATATAGACACATAGCGCCACGCTTAAGGTTTAGGACAATACTTGGCAGATGTGGGTCTTATCACATCTCTATTTTGTAAAATATATATGTTTTTCGTTACCAGATAAAATCAAAAGTATACATAAACAGTAAATAAGTGATATAAGAGATGGGTGCTGTAATGCTTTTAAAATAAATATTGAAACTAAATTAAAAATATTATTGTGAGAAAGGGGAATCAAGCTAATCTTATTGTTCTAAAAAGAGATGCTTTTATCAACTGCACCACATCCCTGCATAATAACTAATGAGCACGTAAATTAAAATTGTTAACATATAATTAGTGTGATGGTCACAGCTTATATTATCAATGCCATTTACATGTTAACCAATTCTTGATAAATTTAAAAAATGTAATCAACTTTTCCACATGCATTCCCACGCTCTATCTGGTAATGGTGAGCACATATGGTGACTGGTGCCCATTTTATATGGGAAATGGGGTTTGATACTTCTAGTAGATTAGTATATGAACTCAGGGACAGATGAGCTACGATGTAGTTTCGCGTTATATTCTCTTGTGAAGAAGCTTTAACAAGAACACAGCAACAGTAAAACAGATGAGTTTGCCTTTGATTTAATAGCACAATCACTCTTCAGTTCCCATATAAAAGACCTGACTCTATTAATAAATAGATCCTTGGAAAGTCTGCCCTCCCACTATTCGACTTTACTTAACCATGTGACAGGTCCTGAAGATCATGGAAGACATTACTAGAGGTAGTATTCCTAATTTCAGCAAATATATAAAGAAAAGGAAAACACAGAGTCAGAACACAGGAATACAATACAAAACGTAATCTTTATTCTTTTGGCTTGTTTGTAATGTAGTTAGCTGTAATTTTAGGTAATAGCATTTCCCTGCATGCAGTTCACAGTACACTACAAGTCATTAGTCTTAGTAAACAAAGGAGTCTACATTTAACTTCTGCATGTGTCGAAAACAGAACTTAAGCTAACATGGTGTCTTAAGCAAATTCATGTCCTTTTTTTTGAAAAATGAAGCGTGTGGATCCAACGATTCCCACATATTAGTTAAAACATTCCAGTGCAGCATGAACCAACAAGAATAGAATGAGTAATGCAATCAGACTCGAAAAAGGATAATGTAAATAAACAAAAATAAAACAATAAAAAAAAAACATATTTTAACCCCCTCAGTTCTAGCCGTAGAAGGAACACGTATGTGTTCTGGGTATATCTGTACTTGAAAAGTTAAACACCTGATGCAGGCAGTGCTCACGTTTTATGTGTATTTTGCCCAGTGTTTCTATTTATTTTGTAATGCAGGTGAGCTGTGGTCCCAGTTTTACACAATTATTTCCACATTCAGTATGTGCACAAAAATGATAATAATAAAATAGCAAATTTACAACTCTCTTCTTCATACTTTATTTTGTAAAGATCTCGAATTAAATAGTTCTATGCATGGAAAGTAACAAAAGTGACCACAACATTAACCCTGAAGTTAGTTTTTTTTTTTCATCTCTTCTCTTATGTACAAAATGCTGAAAAATAAAGCTAAATGAATATTTACAGTATTTATATTATTTTTTTTAAAACTCTGTATCCTTTAAAGCAGTTTGCAAGATTTTCTGGTTTCGTCTGCATTTATACGAAACAGTTTTAACATAAAACAAAACAACGTAAAACAATAACGAAAAAAAAATATAAATAGCTGCAAAATATTGCTTAATGATAAAGAAATGAGGTCTTATTGAACAATTTGTCTTATTTCACCATTGGCTTATGGCTTTCCATATTAAGACTGTTGGACAGTGGAAAATAACATCATAAAGCAGCCCAGGCAATATAAACATGCATCTGTGATAGCGTCCAAACTATTTATATTGGTACAGAATATTTTCTATTATTTCCCAAAAGCTTGCAAGCTACACATATTGTGGTACATATTTGATGCAATAAATACTGTGTCCAAGTCATTATTTTGTTGCTCAAACACCCACCACAGGTTAAAATAACTATTTACATACCATAACATAGGCAATTCCATTGGCATGTACAACGTCAACCTTGCTGACAGCTGAAGATGGCTAAACAATACTGCAGGACAAAGCCTAAAGAAAGTTTATTTTGGTAAATCCTGTGCTATTAGACAAATTAATATCACTTGACAAAGAAATGTACTTTGTGCCTCTAGGCACTGAAATGATGTTTGCGCTAGTGGATATTTGCATAAAATTGAATCCATCTGCCCTCTGACATGGGACTTTATGGGACTTTACAGGCACATATAAACTTCTCTTTATGTGACACGGCATGAACAGTTAAGCACCTCAACATTTAGTGTCACATACTAACGATCAGTTTTATTTTTGTAGCTCCATGTTTTTTTCATGCATGACCTATGAGTCTAGCATGCTTTCATGCAATCGGTTTTAGTCATACGTTATAGAGAAAGATATAGTAGAACACCTGGTCCTCATACCTTTGAAGTGGTAAGTAACAGCCCCATCCCAACATAAAACCCATTTACAAAAATAGTCGCATATAATAGTAGAGAACCTATGAATTCAAAAAAATGATGAATCCATAAACAGAGATTGTAAACATATGGCAAATATGGCAGTTGAAATGCAAATAGTGGATACAAGTACTTTACTAAAGTGTTCAACACACACAAAAAATTATAGGTTTGTATCCCACAAAATGGTCCCCATTCTGCACAGTCTGAGTAGCCATTTTGACTATCCTCTTCAGCAGTGTCAGCTGGGAGTTAACCCCTTTACTTCTGAAGGGGCCAGCAAAGCATTCATCTGCAATGCATTGCAAGCCTCTATAGTAGTGAAGTGGTTAGAACAGTAACCTCCAGTCAAGGTTGTAGAGCGCCTTTATAGTCACTTCCTGACATGGGGTCACTGTCTTGTTGTAGGCACTGACCATAAGTACATTGTTATAAGAACTGTCAGTTTGGCATATATCTCTGAAAGGAGTCCTGTTGACATAAATAAGTAATGTTCACAGGCTGTAAACAGTTTGCCATAGAAATTATTTTTTACGCTCTCTAACATCTTTGCCTCTGTCTTCTTTCTCTACTTTGTCTTTTTCATGTTTTTCTTTGTCCGGTTTTGTAACACTATCATAGGATGGAGGAGAAGTTGTTGAAGGAGTTATGTCTGCTTTCTCTGTTGTTGAGTTCCCATTTAGTCGATCACTCAAAATGTCTTTTCTCATAAGTAGACTCTCTCCATCCTTGCCCTTATTTTGACTGTACATAAATGAAGCATGTTTTATTGTTTTCCTTAAAAGGTAACTTCGGAAGGAACGTTGAATAATAATGGCAGATAATTCCTCTTTCTTTCTACGTAAAGTGGATGTAATTGGTTCATAGGAGACTTTCGATGGGTTGGATGCCATAAACCGCTCTTCCATTGGTTGTCGTAGATTATCCATTTCATCACCTTCACCCAACACTCGTTTTGTAAAGGCAAATAGGATGTCAAGGCAGTGAATTCTGTCACCACTTACCATTGGAAGATCCATTGCAATAAGTTGCACATTGTTTGGTTTTGGTATACGAAGGGGTGGGTCCAGGGCATCTGCAAAATCGGCCAATTTACTGTACTGAATGAACTGTGATGCATTTGAATCAAACTTTTCCCAAACTTCATAAAACATTTCAAAATCATCTTCTCCCAGTGGTTCTGCACTTTCTTCAGTGGCCACACTGAAGTTCTCCAATATAACAGCAATGTACATGTTTACTACAACCAAAAATGATATTATGATATAACTAACAAAAAAGGAAATTCCAACTGTAGGATTACCACAATCCCCTTTAACAGAGCTTCCAGGGTGATCTAGGTGTGGGTCACAGTCTGGTGGTCCGCTGTTTAGAATTGGTAATAACAAACCATCCCACCCAGCTGACGTTGTGATCTGGAACAAGCAGATCATGCTGTTGCCAAAGGTTTCAAAGTTAAACATATCATCAATTCCACCTTCTTTCTTCACATAAGCAAAATTGGACATTCCAAAAATGGCGTAAATGAACATCACCAAGAAAAGTAGAAGACCAATGTTGAATAAAGCAGGAAGTGACATCATCAATGCAAACAGCAGAGTACGAATTCCTTTGGCTCCTTTAATGAGACGCAATATACGACCAATTCGTGCCAATCGTATAACTCTGAACAGGGTTGGCGAAACAAAGTATTTTTCGATAAGATCCGCAAGGAACATTCCTATAAAGGAGAAAATGATAGAAAAAGTCATAAATATTTTAATTTTTTTTTTTTTTTTTATATTCCATACATGATGCATTCATTATAAATCATTTTGAATTACTAGTATGCCTATAATGTTTTCAATCTTCAAATTTTCTATAAAAAATATTTATCTCTTGACCAAAAATCACAAGCTGCCTACAACTGCCTATGCATTATATTTCTTGCAACACATAAATCAGCTTTTCCCTCGGTTTCTCCACAAGTAACAAAATATTACCCAAAAAATGCTCAAAGTATTATAGAAGTGAATGCTATATATATATATATATATATATACACATTTAGTATTTAATATTTGGTACCTTCAAGCTTGGTCCAATAAACTAAATACTCGGCCATAGTTGATACTGAGACTTCCGCAAGGTAAGTAAACAGTCTGAAGGATGTAAAAGCTGACACTGCATATTTTAAAAACGGTCATAAAACCTGCAAACTAAAGTTTTTAAACTTTTTTCCACTTGATTGTGACTGCTCTCGATGTTCATGTGGAACAATATTCATGAGTTCAGGGTCCCGTTTACAACACGTTTTTGCTGTTGTTCGATAAATGTAATCCACTGTCTAATAAACAATTTGAATATCACTAAGAACAAAACATATTATACTCACTTCTGTCACTAATTTTCAGAATAACAAAGGACAATGATTGTTAAAGAAGTTGGCACTTGTTAAGGGACCAGTGCAGTTCAAGAAAAATACAGTGGTGTAAGCCATGGACAAAAAAAACATTTTTGTAGGAAATGTGAATTTTTTTTTTTTTTTGTCTATGAATACATGAATCCATTTTGTATTTGTTGAATCACATATTGATAACTGGATGATATGGGTGTTTGTTGGTAGTTATCAATGGAAGGAGGGATAGGAGAAGAGTGAACAGGCAATAGTCCAGATACTTTGGTTGATAATAAGCTAAGATTGAAATTGACAACACACCCCTTTCCCCTCACTGGCCCCAAATCAGACACCCTGCACCATTCAATGCAATGACCCTAGTCCACTCTCTCATCAAATCTCCCCTTGACTACTGCAACTCTGTCCTTGCTGTCCTCCCCATCACCCGTCTGTCTCCACTCCAATCCATAATAAACGCCTCTGATAGACTCATCTACCTTACTCATCACTCGATGTCGGCAACTTCTCTCTGTCAGTCACTCCACTAGCTTCCCATAGCATCCAGAATAACATTTAAAATCATGACCCTAACTTACAAAGTCCTCGATAATAATGCACCCTCTTATATCTCTGCTCTCATCTCTAAATACACCCCCAAACGTCCTTTACTCTCTGCTAATGACCTTATTATCTCTACCTCTCTTGTCACCTTCTCTAACTCCCGTCTTAAGGACTTTTCTCATGCTGACCCTATTCTATGGAATTCCTTGCCTCGCTCCACAAGACTATACTCCTGTCTCAAATCCTTCAAAACCTCACTAAAAACTTCTAAAAGCACTAAAAGCTCTTCACCTTCAGTCTTTATATACACATCACACATATATCCTTCTATACTTCTCCCATACCCTCCTCCATTTTTTTCTTTTTGTATTGTGTTAATCTTGTTTTGACTTGAACTTACCAATGTAAAGCACTCCAGAAAAGTAAATGTTCCTCTCACACATAACTACAACCAACGTACAATAGATCGGCGGTCTTGTATTTATTTGTTTCTAATTAAACTGGTTATAAAACGTTTTCACTGATTAATTAAACTCTTAGTAAAATTTTCAGACATATATTTTTTTTTATTGTACAGTTGTCCTTTAATTGTGTTTCTCTTATTCCCATAAAGACTGTCATTGCTAGAGGAAATATCAAAGCTTCAGAAAACCTATTATCATTTGCTTTACCTTTTTCCAGTCATACGTGCAGCACAAAGTACTAGGCTTCTAAATATGTAAATATCTTCAAATAGAGAATTTGACTATTTCCTGTTTATCTTTACACTATCTTTCTCAAAAATGCAATAATTACGTTGATTTCAGGAAAAAATAAAGAAGACACAGCAAGAGATCTAATAATCTGGCATTTGAGGATTTCTCCCCCCGTTTTGTCATAAATGTATATACATAAACATCTTAATTCTTTAATTAAAACTTAGAAATTCAATATCCCATAACTGTAGTACAGCAATTGGTTGGAAATAATATTTTTGATTAATAAAAAATACATGAAAATAATTAAAGTTAAAATAAACTTACCAACAATGGAGAGAATAACAACCACAAAATCAAATATGTTCCAGCCCATTGTAAAGTAATAATGTCGTAGAGATATCAGTTTAAGAATACATTCCCCAGTAAATAGGACAATGAAGACAGCATTGATCCAATACAAATTATTCTCCATGTCATCGCTTTGGTCATCAGTTTCAATCATCATTGTCACCATGTTTAGACAAATCAGAATCATAATGGTGATATCAAATGGTTGTCGGGATACAAAATCAAAGACTGCACCTTGGAATTTGTTCTGAAATATAACAGAAAAGTTAATTTATTATGCACTTAAGCACATCCACATAAGTGTTGGCAAAAATATATATATTTTAAGGACCATATGTACTGAAAGGCAAAGTGTTGCAGAATATGTAAAGGACTGCTGTAGGAAAGGTTGTTTTATAAGGCATATTCCTCCTGTAGGCTGTAAGCTAAAGCATTCAAATGGAGCATGTTATAAAAAAAAAATGAAACTTACTTATTAGTAAAATGCTTTATTTTGTATCCCTTGTGACTCTGATCAATTACTACATTCCTCCTTTGCTACTGATCTAGGATGATTTATGTAAATAATGGGGGTGCTGTTCCTGGGCTCACTTACTTATAGATCTTGGAGGAACAATGTGCACACACATCCATAATGTATTTATTTATTTACATTGTATCTTCCAAGAGTGACTGAGTAGTAAAGGAATGCATGTCGTGCTTGATCAGAGATACAAATGGAGTCACAGGGGATAAAAATAAAATGTTAAAAAAGTAAATAAGTTTGATGTTTTTTTTAATAACCTGCTCAATTCTAATTTGTTGGCATACTGCCTACAAGGACAGTGTACCTTAAAAAAAAAAATCCTACCATGGTCATTTAACTCCTTCTATGCATCTGCTTAGACATGTTTCTTGTCAGCTTATTTTATATAGATGTTTTACAATATACAGTAGACTCCTGTTTATCCAACTCTCAAGCAGCCGACACTACCTCCATTCCCTGATTTATGGAAACTCTCAACTAACCGGCATTTGACCCCGCGCAATCTGAATCTGAAGCGACCGGAAATGACCCTGCGAAACCAGAATCTGAAGCAACTGGAAATGACCTTGCGCAACCGGAATCTGAAGAAACCGGAAATGACCCTGCGCAACTGGAATCTCAAGCAACCGGCAAAAGGAAAAGCCTGGAAGTGACCCTAGACATGGATGAAGTGGATCCTGACCCTGTAGGAGCCCATCGGAAGCCTCTGCCTGGAAGTCCCTACCTTGAAGTGCCAATCTCATGTATGTAATGTATAATAAAATGCCTTTTTAAAATTAACTTTGTCTCTGTGTGTTGTTTAGCTTTTAATTAATGTATTTGATTAACAGTAGCAACTAAATACATTGTGTATGGTTTTGTGTGGGGTATAGGGTTAATTAGGCCTATTTTAATAATTACTTTCAAGCAAACGGAAACTACAGTTATCGTGCATATGGCAATCCCCGTGGGTGCCGGATAATTGAGCATTTACTGTACATTGTTTTTTCTAGTAGCAGCTCAGCTAAGTATTGATATATTTGTTATTTTTATTATATGCAAAATTGGAGATAAAACGAATAATAAGGCTACTAATTAAATTTTAAAAAAAAATACATTTTTCTTTCATTTGATACTTTCTACATTTACTAATATCAATATGATCAGTGAAAGTTTAGCTAATAACCAGAGTTCATTGATAATAAATGTAGGTAACATTACATGTATCTCTAACCAAGACACATCATTAAATGACAGGAACACAAAAAGTGTTTCTCTGGGATGGATAAGCACAAAATACACATCTTCTGAGGTTAGTCTTCCCTGTACATCAACATAACCCTATAAACGATATATTGCCTGATAGTACAGACCAGAGAATATAAAAAAAAACAACATACTTTATCCCATAAAACACACAATCGCTAGTCTAAAAGCCATCATGTTTTCCCCTTCCTTTCGTTTCCCCTCATCTTCATCTCACCTTCCCTTATCTTCCCCTCTCTCTTAGCATCTTCCACCCCTCAAGTCCCCTTCAAATGCCCACACATTACTCCCTCGAGTCAAATCCTCCATTCTTCCCTCCTCCCTTTATCAATTTATCTATATATAACCACACCCCCTTCTGGATCGCTACCTTGTCATGGTGAAGAGGCTTGTGTACCCCAATCTGTGAGCTATAATATATATATTAAAGATTTTTATATTTGTTACTTTTGATTGATGTTCCTTCAAGGACCTTCAGAGGTGAGGGAGAGGAAGCTTGCCGACCAACTGCAGAAGCATCTGGCAGGGGGAGGAAGGACTAATAACTTCCCCCAAAGGATCCCAGATGAAGGGAAGAAATGGAGGGGACATGGGGGATGCACTAATGAATTGGGGGCCACCGATCAGTTGGGGTGAACTGAAATAAGCTGGGGGGTGTTATGGAGAGATACTAAAAATCCACAATTTAGGTTATCACAACCAATATCTCTAATGAATCAGCGCATTTATCAACAACTATCTGATACTCATTTCCCCCCCAAAACATGCACTATCATTCTTTATAGGTACTTTATAATCACTTACTAAAATCTATACACACAATATCTCCCTGATTACAAAGTAACCATTATCAAAGGACTTAAGAATTATAACATTAGCACTTCCTGAGTTTTAGAGAGAGCGTCCTTCCACTTTATAGTCTTGCTTTTAAAATTGATTCCATTTTTACAGCGTATTCTATTTATATTGTTTACGAGATAAAGCTTACATCGGGCCTTGGCACTGGCTTCTGTGGTTTCTTGGATCCCAGCTTCTTCATGGCGTTATAATATTTTTTCTGTTCTTCTGTCATGAAGATATCTTGACCTCCGAATTATAGAAAAAAAAATCAAAACTGGTTATAATGATGAAAGAGATTCATTAATTTCACATGCTATTACTAATTATTATTATTTAGTTACAAAACGTATTAGTTTCCAAAGAGTTATACAAATTGGACACAAAGATTTCATGAAACAATAAAAATAAGTATGCATATACTAATTCATAAAGAGGGCATGTCTAATACAATTTTAATAACTTACATTTGTCAAACATATTCAGCTTTCATGTGACAAGATGGCACACTTATTTCCTAGCTTATAGTATATCCCCATAGAGCTCCAAGTCACCGCTCATATCTAAGAGCTTACATGGCAGCAAGATGAACTCATTTGAAAATAGTGGACTCTGGTTGCTGACTTCACTATTGCTTTTACATCCAAGTTATCCAAATAATGTAAATGGCACAGGTTTTTGAGGTATAAATAGTATTTGGATTTAGGGTCTGCAATATTATTGAATTCGTTTGCTGGAGGCTGGGTGTTAAACCACCATTGTTGTCGTATATTTAAAATATGATATTTTGAAAAACTACAATTGAAAACATGCAAAATATTTTTAGAATTGAAATTAGAATAATTCAGCCTCTGATATACAGGTACCCTCAGTTTTCAATGGTTCCTTTTATAATGATTCACAAAAACAACAGTTTTGATACCAGAAGGCTAAAAATATAAAAAAAACTATAATATATTCGAAAAATAAACAACTAAAAAGACAGGATATGATATAAAAGTAAAAGCACAGCCAATCAGAGCTATCTTCATCTACTATCTAAATAAATCAGGGATGAGGTGGCTGGAGATAAGAGAAGGGGGCACACAGTTTGCTGGTTGGTGGTGGTATTGTTGGGCCACAGCATCTGTTTATGAGTTTTTATTAAAGGTACCGTATATACTCGAGTATAAGCCGATCAGAGTATGGGCCGAGGCTCCTATTTTACCACAAAATACTGGGTAAAATGAGTGACTCGAGTATAAGCCGAGAGTGTGAAATGTGCTGCCCCCTGTGTCCCTCTTGTGCCCTCTGTGTCCCCCTCTCTCTCCCGTGTCTCTTCTCCCCTCTCCCTTACCTGTGTCTCTTCCCCCCTCTCCCTTCCCTGTGTTTCTTCCCCCCCTCCTCATTCTCAACCTCCCTCCTCAACCTCCCTCCTCAACCCCACTCCTCATCCTCAACCTCCCTCCTCATCATCCCTCCTCATCCTCAGCCTCCCTCCTCAACCCCCTCATCCTCAACCCCCTCATCCTCATCCCCCTCCACCTCAACCCCCCACCCGGTATATGCTAATGACGTGGCACGCGTGTGACGTCACATGCGCGCAACATCAAGACCCGGAAGGAGCGGAAGCCGGAGCAGGTAAGTGAGGGGAGAGGGGGTGGGGGGCAGTATGAGGGGGGGTTAGAATGAGGGGGGGTGGTGAGGATGAGGAGGGGGAGGGAAAGAGACACAGGGGTTACAGAGACACAAGGAGGGGTTAGAGAGACACAGGGGGGGGTAGAGAGACACAAGGAGGGGGGTTAGAGAGACACGGGGGGTTAGAGAGACACGGGGGGGGGGGGGAAGAGTGACTCGAGTATAAGCCGAGGGGGCCCTTTTTAGCCTTAAAAAAAGGGCTGAAAAACTCGGCTTATACTCGAGTATATGCAGTATATCGAAGTTTCCCTATTTTACCCTCGATCTAATCTAACACCTGATGCTTAAATCAGACACACACATAACATGGAGTAATTCTATACACACACACATTTATTTTATTTAAAAGTAAACTTGCTTTCCACACCCCAGAGCTGCTTACAAAGGTACAGTGTGCCTACCAATAGAAACACTGCATTTGGGTATGAGTGTTAACTCTTCAGTAACCTTCACACCAGCAGAGAACCATAGAGCAATGTCTGGGCTTCTACAGGGAGACTATACATCCCATAATTCCTTTCTGCACAAACTGCCATCACTGATTGTTACATTGTATGTTTTATGCTAATTTTAGCAGGGATTTTAAGGGGTGTCAACTCACAAAAGGTGCTGCTTGCAAAGTCAAGCAATTTAGCAAGGATCAGGGTGAGTTTGTTGGTATTTTCTATCAGATGCATTCAGAATGCAGGAAACTTAGATATGTCTTTAGATTAATACAATAAGAGCCACCATGTCTAGTAAGTGCAGTAAAGAAACAAAGAAGGTGGTGATGATTAATTTTAGGTAACCGTTGGTGATTCATGAGATCTAAATCTCATTGTAATTGCCGCAGCATGAAATTAAGTGGCGAGGAGCCAAATACGCTGGAAATAGATGCCTTTAGTAAAATAAATATAAAATAAACAGGGAATGGCACAATGCAACAGAGTTGGGCATAGGACTACAAGGATTGCCATCCACATACGAATAGTACTGAAAACCTGAAAAGATTATTAATTTGCCAAAGAGGGACCAAAAACTGAACCGCACATTCGAAAAATGTATTTTGCAAGTGTTGATGTCATTCAAAGTAAAGAATTTGCAAAATATTCTGTTGACATGTAAAGAAAAGTAAAATAAACCTATCATGGTTCAAAAGATCTATTTGTCATTGATGAAAAATCACAGTCATTTTCATGAACTATTATGGAGATCTGTCATATTGACTACACAAATCTATGCAACGCATGCACCTTTAATTAAATTCACTAATTAAATATTTAAAGCCCCATTCATTTTGAAACTCCAAAAAGACAGACCAAATCTGCTAAGCATTTAATACTTATCTTCTTCTTTTGTTGATTAAAATTGTCAATGATGACACCAATAAACAGGTTGAGAGTAAAAAATGATCCAAATATGATAAAAATAACAAAGTAAAGATACATGTAGAGATTGTCTTCGTATTTAGGCTGTTGTTCAACCTGAAATATAGAAGAATCAGTAAATATTTAACATGCTCATGATTTAAATCAAGAATACTTTATAAATATTTGTACCCAAAACATAAGTGTGCTCTACCGCAATCTGTATAATAACTTCATGAGGGTTTTTTCACCATTAAAGTTTTTGAAAGCTTTGTAAAGGGCTGTTTATGTTGTACCTTTGCAATGTGTCATTTTAGCTCTTTAAGTTGCAGATTCCTCATGGAGTCTCCTAATACTGTCCAATAAACCAACCCAACATCACTGAAATATTTTCTGTGTCCCATTTCTGCTATAATATTTGTTACATTGAATCAAAATTAAACTCTTCTATACATTTTGGTGAAATATGTGAAATATTTTGGGCTTACTTAGATATTGCTCAGTATAGAGGCAACCATGTTGCCCCTCACATTCTCACTCACTAATATCCTCCACCATGTTTACTTGCTGCCGCTTGCAACAGAAAATGTAAAGGTAATGTCTGCTGGTTACCTTTTCAGAGCACCTAGGCAGTGAAGTGGAGGAGCCCCTACGAGTGAGTAAGCATTTTTGCCTTTTCTGTGCGTGTAGGTTCCCTTTCCTGTTGTAACTCTCTTATTCTAAGTGGTTACTCCCTGGTAGCCAGTCTATCAACTGCAACATTTCATTTTTTTTTAAGCTAGGAAACATTTTTTTTTTTTTTTAAATGGCGCCCTTCACAGAGAAGCGCCAACAAGGCAGCTGCCTAGTAGGCCAAATGAGTAATCCGGCCATGTCTGCTGAGCTATCTACACACCTGGGCAGGCTCCAATTATAATACAGCAAGAGGAGCGTTTTCAGCTGCTTATTTATCCCCCTAGCAAGAGGGGAGGCCTTTTACCAGAAAATATAATTTAAAAACACAGTTTACCTCATTAATGGCCACTCTCCGCTCACATTGTCTTACACACTGTGGAAGTGGAAGATTTCAACTATGATAATATTATTGAAGCCTGCCCAAGACAGTAATTAATGTTAACATGAAGAGTCTGTACACTGGTCCTTTAAGAGTGATATCATGTTTGTTCTAAACAAAAAGGTGGAGTATACCAGTTAGGAAGAATGTAAGGGACAATATGGCTGCTATACCGAGTAATATGAGTGTCAATATAAATCAAGTTAGGCCAAAAAAACTAAAATATACTTTATAAAAAGTAAAGAAGAGTTCAGTGGTCCTTTAATATACCTAACATACCTAGCTATGCTGTATTTACACAATGTGACCTGAAGTGTTTATTACTCTTTCTTTCTTAGGTTCACTTGGAAGTCACTAGTGACATTTCAGGCTTTAAATAGAAATTGTAAAAGTAACAAAAACAAGAGTTCAAGTCCTACCTTAGAGTGCAAGGCCTACCTTAGAGTGCAAGGCCTATCTTAGAGTGCAAGGCCTACCTTAGAGTACAAGGCCTACCTTAGAGTGCAAGGCCTACCTTAGAGTACAAGGCCTACCGTAGCGTACAAGGCCTACCTTAGAGTGAAAGGCCTACCTTAGAGTACAAGGCCTACCTTAGAGTACAAGGCTTACCTTAAAGTGATACCGCTTCAACAACTGACGCTCAAAGAAATAATAGTAGGGTGTGGCTTAGTGTCTCTTTGGTGGTTATCCTGTTTTAAACTTCTTGGACCAGATGAACAAGCGGTGAAGTGTTGGAGGATCTCTCCACTCTAAAGTTATGTACTAAATTCTAATATCTCCAGGAGTTTCCCGACATTTTATCATTTTACATACAGTATATGGTCATTCTTTACACGATTGTGTGAGTAATTCCCAAGCTTTAGTACAGACCTCCTTAATATAGAGCTACTTATCTGTCCACACAATTGCTGATTCATAGTCTCCCCTTCTTGTTGGACTTTTAATTATACTTTGTAATTAAAATAGTATATTATTGTGAAATATGCTTCTTGACCCGTTCTGGATCACTGCCTTGTATTGGTGAAGGGGCTTGTGTATCTCAATGAAGCTGTGAGCTATACCATCTAGGGTCACCCAAGATGGGCAGGTTATAGCAGAGGTCTAACAAATTGCGGTGCACTGGAAAAGGAACTGGCACCCACTCCAGTATCTTTGCCAAGAAAACCTTATGGATTAGCAAAACCAGACACAAGCTGTACTTGGCGTGCTGCATTCCATAGGGTCTCAGAGAGTCGGACATGACTGAATGACTAAACAACAAAATGCTTCTTAAAAGATCTGTGTATCGTTTATATTAACCTTTTGTGACATGAATCAAAGAATATATCTGGAATTGTATAGAATTGCACCTTATATAATCGCACACATCACTCTTACTAACAACGCCTTTGTGTATATTTATGAAATGTGGCGACAAAGAGTTAAAACTGGAGTTAAATATCCCTACTTTCTAGGTTTCCTAATAAGATTTTTTTATTTATCAAACATGTATCATGGGGTAGTTTTTGATTTAATCCTGTTATACCCCACTTTTTTTTTATTATTGTATTTTAGTGCTTCTCCTTCAATGTGTATTTAGTGATTATATACTTTCTTATTCTTTCTTTAGACTATCGGATTATGTTGGCTCCAGCTTGCAAATTCTGACCTCAAGGCTGAACTCGTAAACCCTGCCTTCTTAAGTCTGATTTCAGGGGGTGTGATAATATGATCTGACAATATTTAAGCAAGCCCGTAATTTACTTCTCAGACACAGCCAATGGTAAATGAGAGCATCATTATGACGTCAGTAAAACATGGAAGTTAGACGTAATCTGCAATCAAAGTCTATGAATGAATTAGTGCCAATAAATAATATTTGCGGATCAGGCTTGCATTCAAGCAATCTATCACTCTATAAAATGCATTAGGGCATCTGTTCTAGACCATGTGGGTTTCATCATATTTATTAACCCGTTGAGTACCAGAATCAATATTACTTAGAAATAACATTAAAAAAAAATGAATTGCATATTTGCTGGTTTGAGACTGTTGTGCAATTAACTCTAACATCTTTCCACGCCTTCCTGTGCTTTTAAAGTACAGTATTGTGTGTTTAATTGCTGTTACAACTCTAATAAGTGTTTTAGTACTCGTAATATTTTTGTCAGAAACGTGATACTTTTTTCAGTTGCGGATCAGACTTTATTTGCGAGCTAGAGCTACAGGTCTAATAGAGACTCAATTTTGTGTAACTTTGATTATTTAGTGCTTGTAATATTCAAACAATGCTAAAACCAATGGAGTTCTAAGGCTGGTTTTGCCTCTTTGGCTGACCCATAGTGATTGTGGGCCAGGAACTCATAATCAGATTGCATGTAGCTAATAGAATGTGTGACAATTTTAAGAGCAGTTTTAAGTGAGTATACATTTACAAATTGTGCAAAAGAATAGGGCCTATTGTTGCTGTTGTTGTTCAGTCAGTTGTGTCCGGCTCTCCGTGGTCCTATGGACCACATCACAACTGGCACATATTGTGTCTGGTTGTGCTCATCCATAAGGTTTTCATGGACAGCAATTTGTTTGACCTCTCTGCTATGACCTGACCATCTTGGGTGACCCTACACAGTACAGTTAACAGCTTCATTGAAGTACACAAGCCCCTCACCACAACAAGGTAGTGATCCTGAGGGGGGGGGGGGGGGGGGGGGTCAACCAACATACCAGACAAGAATTTACCAGTTTTTGAACAGAGGAGAATATATATATTTGTATCAAGCACTATAAAACCCCCTTTAAAGATTAATTAATGCTAATTCCAAGATATGCTGCTCCCACATCAGCAGGTAATAGATACCAACTCTCTCATCAATTAGTACATACACAAGGCACTGCTAATCAGGACAAATATTAAATATTTGCCATAAAAGAGCCATAAAAGAGCCATAAACAGAAGATATCTTACCTATAAAGATAATATGTAAATACATGTGTTTACCTGATACTATTTTTAAAGGCATAACCAGGAACGACTTAACATGTTTCATGCCCACATGATCCATATTTGTATATCCATATTGTATATAATGCTAATTAATCATGAATAAATTCATATCAGTTCAGCAGATTATCAACTGTGTAATTCATTAGTCTTGGAATTGGATCAGTTTTAACATTGGAAATGTCATAAGCATAGACTAACCTTTCTTGAGTCAACGGCAGCATACATGATTTCCATCCATCCTTTAAATGTGGCCTATAAAAAAAATGTGAAACAGATTAGTAATCAACATGTTACTTTGCAAATTAATAAGCTTTATTTAGTGCTAGTAGCAATATATTGTAAAAGTTAAATATAATATATAATACTTGCTGCGTCCTTGTAGGAACGTATCAGTATCCTAGGACCAATATACTGGTGTGAGACATATGAACCAATGCATATACAGTAGACTTTCAGTTAACGAGAACTCTCAAGCAACTAGAAAAAATGTACAGGGCTCAACAAATGCAGGAGCCAGGCTGTCATGACACATAATGCTTACAGACACCTAGATTTCTTATACTGTACATCTCTGCAAGTCAGTGTTACCTGGAAGCAGAAAGGCATGAGTGACTGAGCCAGGGCAGTGTTGGCGTTACATTCCCCGGGGCATGAGTGACTGAGCCAGGGCAGTGCTGGCGTTACATTCCCTGTGCATGAGTGACTGAGCCAGGGCAGTGTTGGGGTTACATTCCCCAGGCATGAGTGACTGAGCCAGGGCAGTGTTGGGGTTACATTCCCCGGGCATGAGTGACTGAGCCAGGGCAGTGTTGGGGTTACATTCCCCGGGCATGAGTGACTGAGCCAGGGCAGTGTTGGGGTTACATTCCCCGGGCATGAGTGACTGAGCCAGGGCAGTGCTGGCGTTACATTCCCCGGGTTCAGCACCACACGGTCCAGCAGAACGTACTTGTGTGTAAGTGAGGAGTGAAAGCTGCTGCTGCTGCTGCTGCTAGAACAGCCCTCACTGACAAATATACTTAGCAGAGCATCCTATGTGCAGCTAATCTAGGCCTCTTTTACTAGTAACTATCAAGCAACCAGAAACTACATTTATCCGTCATCTACCAATCCACATGGGTTCTGGTTAACTGAGAGTCGACTGTACATTTAGGGCACACTATTATCTTATGCATTTAGTTAAAAACACTATTTGCCCAAACCCAATGTCCTAAAAATGGTTTCCTAAAGAGTTATCATGGATATAATTTGAAATATATCGAGCCATGTGTTTATAATTATTAAACAAGCAGATTTTTAATAATTCCCAGTGCTAAAGAAGTATGAAAGTGAATAAGAGCCAAGACAAGGCTATTTTGAGTATGTTTGCTTGGTGAATTCCATCTCTGCTTTTGCTATTGGAGGTCAGGTTTAGGCAGTACAAGGGTTTCACAACACCTGACCTTTCAATATTATAAACAGTTAGATCAGGACCCTATTGTGTGGCAAATGTAGCAGGTAACCCTGCCGGCTTTTCTGCCATTTTTGGCCCATATCTAAGTCGCTACCTTGCCCATGTCCACGCTATTGATATTTTCATTTCAACAAGCTCTGCAGTGCAGATTCTAGACACCTACACCAAGGTAATGCTTTTATTTTCAAGCCCTCATTTGCCCATATATAGTAAACAGCATCCTTGTTAATTCCAAGTTAAGCTTTTTCAATTTTCCATAAGTCCGCCATAGCAGATTTCAACCAAAAATTGTTAAGCAGCATTTTTGCCAATGTCCAAGACTACGTTTTTTCAGCTTTCCATGAGGCCTCCTCGCAGTTTTCGGTCAAAATCTACAAATATTCTCTACTTTCCTTAAACAAACCATAGCAGCCTTTGGCCCAAATCTGCTAAGCAGTATCCTTGCCCATGTCCAAGGTTACGTTTTTCAGCTTTACATAAGCCCTCATAGCAGATTTCGGCCCAAATCTACTAAGCTTCTCTACTTTCCTAAACCCTCCATAGCGGATTTTGGCTCAAATCTACTAAGTTTGCAGATGTCTTCCCAAATCTACAAAGCAGTGTCCATGCCCATGTCCATAGTAACTCCTTTAACCATGACATGTTGATCATTAGAAAACCACTCACACGTCATTTCTTTCATTCAAACATCAAGTTGCCCTCATACATCATTACGTTCTTAGACTCTCTCGACCATCATTTCCCATCACAATTTGGCTCTCTAAGAAGACTTTGTTGGCTACAGCCAATTACGTCAACCACCCTTTGCCGCAGGAGAGGGACCCAACCAACATTACACAAAGATAAATTATAGTAGTGAAGATATAAAATAAAAGCTTATAAAATAATTCTACATATTTAGTTTAAGATAATTTGAATAACTTACATGAGCAAAAATATGTATAAATTAAATATTCTGATTATTAAAAGAATGATGTATAGTTTCCAGGTGCCTCAATATCAGATGCAAAGCCAAAATATTTGTTCACACTTTTTTAACGTCTTACAATAGAGTATGCAACGTTTGGAGAAAGAGTAAGCAGATTTCAGTACAAATAAATACAGATGGTAAAACAGCCTAATAACAATGTTTTCTAATCTTTTCCGAAAATGCAAAAAAACATGGGGAAAAACAATAACTTTTTTTTTATTAAAGAGTGGACAATAAAAAAGGTCTTGGTCTGAAGCATCTCACTACAAATGATTATGTCACACCTACTGAAATACTTTCAGATGATATTGCTACTACTACTAAAATTAAACAAAATTGCAATATATATTTTCTTGTCTTACCACTTGGAGCAACGCAAGGTATCCAAATCCCACATTGTCAAAGTTGACTTTGACATTTTTCCATCTGGCAGTTTCATTATTCAATATTTTATTCATGCATTCACTCTTATTGTTGACTTCCTCGGATGAGTACACTTCTTCATTCGTTGTGTTAACACAATAGCCATATTTTCCAGAAAACATGTTAACTCCCATTATACTAAAAATTAGCCAGAATATTAGGCACACCAGAAGCACATTCATGATGGATGGAATAGCTCCTATGAGGGCATTAACAACCACCTAGGATAAAAGATTTAAAGGAAAAAACTATATTAGAGTCAATGTGGAATATATATTATATGGAATGTGATATTAAACAACCACATATACACAACAGAGCACACAATGAGGTGATAAACAAAGATAATGCCACTTAATGTTTCTAAAAATGGAGCAAAGCATATGTTTGATGGAGAAAAAACAAATATTAATATGAAAAAAAAAAACAGCAAAATAAAATGAACATATAAAAAAACCTGCTAGTGGCATGGTGAAATCTGAGAAGGTTTGCATGCTAAAGAGAAGAAAAATGAATATTACATGTAAGTAAAATAGATAATAATAGACAGACCCATGTTTACTAAGCAGCGATAAGCTATAAGACCCATTCTTTATAAATTTACCTGTTGGGATCTTAAGATCCCAACAGGTAAATAAATATTTAGTAAATTTGGGTCATAATCTTTAAACAAATATTAGCAAAAATACAAAACTATTGATGGAATGATGAGTGATAATGAGTACTTTTAAAGAAAGACAACCATGCAGATGGTCACATTGTAGACACTAAAACTTCTAAATGCAGGCAATCCCATCCACAAATTATTTTATTAATATTATTCAGTATTTTTGTATAGGCAATCAATAATGGTACATTCACTAAAGATGACCTTCCATTCCAAGCACTGAAAACATCCTTAGTGAATAATACTCATTTGAGTTTGCCCGGCGTTTACTGCATTCCATTTCAAACTTCAGTCGTTAGCAATCTTCTTAGCATTAATAATCAATATATATTTGCAAATTGGCTAAAATGTGATTTTCCACAGAAATTGTTTGTTCCTTGTATAAAAGGTTATTTTCTAGCATTCCTATTATGACATAACAGGATTTTCATGTTAATTTGGTGGTATGTCTGAAAATTTTAAAATATGTGAAAAAGAAGACAAACGAAATGTCTTATAGTTGTCTAGTAAATTAAATATTTAGGTTTGTTAACACTATACATGATTTTATTGAGGTAGTGTATTCATGTTTTTAGTGAAACGGAAAATGGAATATACCTACTGTTATGGGAAATATATATATATATATATATATATATATATATATATATATATATATATATATATATATATATATATATTTGTGTAATAATTAAAAAAATTGAAGCATAATTCTTCCAATGTTATTAGTCTTATTCTGTCTTATTTGATGTGAAGCATGGTAATGATGATAAATACTTACTGCGACAGCACAAGATCTTGAGATAAGTATTTAAAGAGAGTAAATCACTGGATTTCTTGATGGCATCCTGCCTTTAAGATCATCAGCCTTAAGTTAAATGCAATGTGACAAAGTCCAAAATTAATTTTGCAGACTAAAGAATTACTCTTAAAGTGACCTTAATTCTGCCATGTATTTTTCTCCTCTTCATGGAAAAAGGAAATACATTTAAAAAAATAAAGCAATTAAAGAAACTGATCTTACGTCCCTTATGACCCTAAATGGTCGCTCCACCACTGCCAGTTCCCATCCCATTTCAATTACAGGTCAAGTAAAGAAGAACTGTCAGAGGTTGGAGCAAAAATGTGGACCTGCCTCATTCTATGAAAGTTTTAGGACAAGTTCACAATATGATTTTCTTTACTTTATTTATAGTTTTAATTCCACTATGTTTTAATTTGTGAGGAAAAGTGGAACCCTTTATCTTTGGAAAGGAAAATGACTATAAAGCAGTAATTCATTTTTAAACAATATTAGATACAGTATAATGATGTGATCAAATGTCCTGTCATATTTGTAAGTCAAAATAACTAGTTCAATAGTGTGTTTTTTTTAATCGTATCTGCATGAAGGTTTATGACAAAAGTATGTTGTAGGCAGCAAAATTATCTCAGGGTGTTCATATTATACAATCTATGCTGTTAGGCCTGAGACTAATAAATCCATTGGTATGTAAAATTTTATTTAATTTTTTGGATTGGACCCAACACAGACTTATGCTACCAAATAACCTAAACAGTGAGATTGAATTTAATTTTGAGTGAGTGTATATATATCTATATATATAAATATATATATATATATACATACAGTGGTACCTTGATTCTCAACCTTCTCGGAACTCAATTTTTCAAAACTCAACCTGTCTGGATGAGGACAAAACCTTGGTACTTATCATGCTACCTTGGTATTCATTGTGTTTGCTAAAACTAATTTACATTACTGTTTATGGGAGTTCGGTAGTCAACCATTTTGGTATTCAACCTGCCATCCCCAATGGATTAAAGTTGAGAACCAAAGAACCACTGTATATATATATATATATATATATATATATATATATATATATATATATATATAATTTTAGCTTGATTACCCATACTAAAAAAGACATCAGGCACCTAATGATATGCCACTATAATGCCAATAATTCCTAAAAATAATTTGTAATGAACAGCTAGTTTCAGGTTTGAATATTGTCTGTATAATAAGCAACTCATTTTATGTATTTTAATAAAAATATGAAAAAGCACATCTCCTTAATAAAGAGACACATAGTTCTATTTTTATAAACTATAAATATATATATATATATATATATATATATATATATATATATATATATATATATATAATTGCTATTTGTAATATATAGACATAAAACAGATAAAGGGAGAATAAAGATAGAGTAAAACAATACCAAAAAAGAAAATAGTTTGAAGCAGACAGCAATTAAGAGAGAAAGGATAACAAAAAGAATGAAACAAAGTAAGAAATAGAATGAAAAAAAAATGAATGAAAAAAAATATAGAAAGAGAGAGTGGTATAAAAGAAAGAGATGCCTCAAGAAAGAATAAGGTTGGGGTAACAGGTTGATAAAGAAGGAAGGTGGAAGGGTATGAGAGGCCAGTCTGAATGTGTGAGAAATAGGAAGCTTATCATGTCTTGCAATTACCTCTATTCACTTATTCAGATAGTTTCCATTTATATATAATATGCGTTTTAATTATTTATATATAGTAAAAATGCTCAAAATATATTGATATTACTGTAGATGCATATATTAAATTAAATATTAACAGCATTTAATAATTTACAAAATTGCAGATTATACTTTAAATACCTTTTTTTTTTAAATAGATAGGATTTACTTAAACAATTTTTGTGTAGTGAGGACTATGAAAAAAGTAAACTCATATTTTGTGTTATTATGTAGCTCAACTGTTGGTGTAAAAAGCCATCTCATCAACATATGTTTTTATTATTTAAAAGCAAAAATAGAAAATCTCTTATTAATAGAAACATTTCAAAATAAATAATTTGTTTAGTTATGGAAAAGTAATATAACAAATTTAATCCACTTAAATTTTTCTTACACTTAGAAGGTGACTGGGTTTTACAAGTAGCATAGAAATATGGTTAGATATCCACTTAATTTGTAACAGTGACTCCTACAGAACCGTTCCACATTAATATTTTAGTTTTTAAGTATAATTATATTATTTATTACTGAGATGAATCAAAACATAGAACAAAGGTCAACACAATGCAAATAAATTATAAAATATATATATATTAAATAATACTGTTAGTTGTGGATTGGGGTAAATACGTAAATGGTGTCTGTTTTGCTGATATCTTTAGAGTTGACTGTGTTATATTTTGGACTTTTTATAATAATATTAGTTAATATTGACATCATTCAGTCACTTTAAAATATATATATTTTTTAAATTTGACTGGAAGTTTGAAATACAAAATATCTTAAAAGCAATCAAGTGAACGAACATGCACATCCCATAAATCAACTTTAAAACATTTTAAAGTTGAAATTCCCTTTTACCTCCTAGAGTCAAGCATTGTGTCACATGCGTAGGTGTCTTTCCAATTTCAAACATGCATTGGAGAATTGTTGTTTACTGTATTAAATTAATGCAGATTGTTATTTTCATTTTTCCTGCAACAATGTTTTACCAGTGCAAAAATATAACATTTACAAGTAAAGGCCTTTTTCTTTTGGGATTGAATTTGTGAGAAAATGTTGATGTTGTCAAACGTCAGAAAATGTATACAGATATATATTTCTCTCACTTTAGTGGCACATATGGTTAAGTTAAATAGATATTAACTTGCATAAGTCTCAAGTCTCAAATAAATAAAAAATAAAGTTTTAACTTTAAATGGTTTCCAATGGCAGATGAGCAATCTATTAGTGTGTTATGAGTGTTCGATTCTAATTAATACTTGTTATTCAACTAATAAAAGTAATTAATGGACAAAATAAAGTTTTTTTAGTTGTCATTTGATCATAGAAAAAAGTCATTAAAGGTATATGGAAGTTTACCTTGTTTTAATTATTAAAATAATATATGTTTCTATTGATGCTAGACGTACTAGCCACTTACAGAATCAACAATTTGTAGAGACAATCTGAATTTGGCTAATGCATCTAATACCAATGGAAACATTGTATGCATGAGCTGTGGGGCAGACCTTTGCAGAGGCTGCTTGGAAGATTTGAAAATAGGGCTTTTAAACACTTGTTAATAAAATTATGTATTAGTTTATTTTAATATAAAAACGGGTAAACTTCTGTATACCTTTAAGCCAAAAAGACGTGTTAATTTTACTCAGAATTTAATACTAATTATTTTCAATACCTAAATATTTAATAATATGCAAAAACACATATCTTTAAGCCATTTTTATATTAATTACCATTTTAATCCCAACTGAGGAAAGCCTTTAATGTTTCATTTTCAATTTCCAGAATATTTTTGCACCAGTTTTAATTAATATAATTTTAAAGTGGAATTTAGAAGGACTGGTAATACATTATTTTCTGATTAGTTCATATGTTTCATACAAAAAACTTAAAAAGTCACTTTGCTTATGTCTGTAATAACAGACACGATGCAGTAGAGTAATGTTTCCCAAATATCCTACTAACCGTCTATGAGATGTTGTAATTTGCAGGGTTCAAGATAATCTTTAAAGTGTTATTTGAGACTGGCACACAAGGACTGTATGGCAATGTTTGTATAATAATGGAATTTTACATATTGTGGAGTTAGAAGACTATTTATACATCTCTCTCCCTTATGACACTTTAACTGCCTGTAGCTACTCAGAACGCAATCCACAGCACAAAATAATGTGGAGACAACAATTTTCTGTATGGCTCAGCTACCAACTAAAGCTGAGCAATCATATCCCACCAGTGATATCTGTTTCTACATGAGAATATGTTTAAATCAGCCCATTAAGAAATAAATATAAAAATAAAATATGGAATTAAAATATAACTTTTAATAGTAATACTAATTAAAATATATTTTAAAAAAACAATTGATACAAGGACTGTTCAGATTAAATGCATGATAATTTAATTCGCAAAAAAAAGAGACATTGTCCTGATACTAATTATGAGTGCTAGGTGTATAGAGGTAGGACTTCAAGAGGGGTTTTCTTTCCTCTATCCAGGCAGGAAAGCTGGCTAGGACCTCATTGATTACCTCCTGCCTGGAAAGTCACCTAAATGGTGTACCCCAATACTTACTATAGATCCTCTAGCCAATGTCTCTGGAACTCCTTGTCTCTCTCCCCCAGATTATCCTCTCTTAAAACCTCACTTAAAAAGCATCTTTTTAAAGAAGTGTATCACCTTCCACCCTAACACGCTTATCACCTCTCTCTCCCTCTTTTACCACTCACTGTACCTTAGATTGTAAGTCTGCGAGTTTCTATCCTAACTACTTTGGGAATGCACCATGGACATTGGATTCCTAGCTCAAAGACAGGACCCTCCTTGCTTTGCTATATGTTAATTTGCATTTATCTTTGTCTGAACGTAACCTATGTTCATTGCTACGGAATATGTTGGCGCATTATAAATGAACTATAATAATAATAATAATAATAATAATAATAATAATACTCTGATAGATGAAAAAAGCCCCTCCTGAAGTCTTACCTCTATATACCTAGCACTCACACAATTAGAATCAGGACAATTTCTCTTTTTTCTTTGTTAATTAAATTACCAGGCCTATAATCTGGATGGTACTTGTATCAATGGGTCTTTTTAAATATATTTTAATTAGTATTACTATTAAAGGTTATTGTTTAATTCCATATTTTATCTTTAGATCTATTTAATGGGTGATTTTAACATGTTATAATATAGAAACAGATATCACTGGTGGCTTTTTTCATCTTTCAGAGTATAATCTAGTTGTTTGATAGAGGATCTACATTAAGTATTGGGGTACATCATTACAGTGTTTTCCCAGGCAGGAGGAACCCATTGAGGTCCTAGCCAGCTTTCATGCCTGGAAAGTCACCTTAATGGTGTACCCCAATACTTACTATAGATCCTCTAGCCACCAACTAGACTATACTCTGATAAAAAAAGCCCCTCTTGAAGTCCTACCTCTAAATTTGCTAAGTAAATTATCAGGCATTTAATATGGACGGCCCTTGTATCAATTGATCTTTTTCAAATAGATTTTTTTATATTTTTACTATTAAAGGTTTTATTTTAATCCCATATTTTATTTTTATATCTATTCAGTAGGTGTTAAGCATCAGGAATAAAGATCTATTATTGCAATTAAGAAGTAGCCATACTTATCTTGCAAGAAAAATAGATTTCAATGGAGATATTCAATTACATTAATACACTTAAGCAGGATTAAAAAATAAAATATGAACTACATTTTAACCCTGCATATTCCCCCATGGGACACTGGGCAAAATCCTACAGCTCACATCACCACCCTCCCCTAACAGATTTATTTTCAGCAAAAAAAGGAATTTCTGAAGTTTTTACTCAGATATATGGAATTACCTAAGTGTGCTTTTTCATCTAAAATAATATAACATAAAGCTAATATATTTTAGCAAAGATAAAGCTTTGTTTTAGGATACTGTCAAGCAGGTCATACATGTCCATACACTTTGTTGTGTGTCAGTCTACAGATAACATATTACTGACAAATATGTTCTCATGTACAAATAAATATTGATTTATTAAAAAGACCACATGTTTTATTTGGAATGTATTCGCTAGCTTTGTTGCTTATGGCAGAGCTTGTAACAGATTGATGCTGCTCGGTTACACTCATATAGGATAATGGTGAGTTAGTCAGGCGTCAAGCCATTAACAGACCACTGTAATGCCCTAAAAAGAGAAGGTTGTTTTTTAAGCTAGGCATTTATTCTTAATAACATTCTTATTTAAGTAAATTCACTTAAAAAAAACAGAGTATCTGCCTCCAGTTGGCCTGAATGTCTCCACCCTGATAAGGTCACCAGGGGGGGTGTATACCTGAGAGACAAGTCAAAAGAATTTTAAAAATATGAACAGATAAGTGACTAAACAATCATTTCCAAGGCCATCCTCACATCAAATCAAGACTCCATCAATACAGAGCATTGTGTTAACATAACCTTGTGCCTGAAAATTTAGCCATGTCTTAAGCTTGACAAAACCATCTCCCCCCACTGACCTTATTATGGATTAAGACTGACAGCAACTACATTTGATCTTTGCAAGTAAGTTTACTAGTGAATATTATTTATTTAAATCATTGATTATATACTTTATTATTGATTAATACCTAATTAAAATATCTCCAGTTATGGCATTACAGTGGTCCTTCATTACATATAGAAACACATTTCAATGGCCTAAAAACCCAAGTATGTCTTATTAAACACTTTATTTGTACGTGATCTTATGTCTGTAGTACAGGGTTTGACTCAGAAGCCATGTTTTACTGAATTAGATGAGGTAAATTAATCTCCTTCCTGTGAGATTTTCATTAGAATGATTCACTCTTTTGGAATATAAAGCAAAAATTAAATGTTCTGAGAATTCATTGCTCTTTCTACAGTGCCACTCAGGTGAACATTGACAATGCGTCCATGCATTTGATGACAATACACTGTTTCTGATAGCCAGTAGCCTTAAATACTAAATCAAGGGGTCTATTAAACAGAAATGATTCAATCTATATAGGATTTATTCTTCAACTACTCTCACTTTTCTCCTCATAAACTACAGCTTCAGAAATGTCATGTTACACTATTCTCCTGGATAATGAGTATTTAAATGGATGCCGCTGAAACAGAGCCCTTCACAAGTTTTTCAACTGGATTTTGAGAACCTGAAATGTAAATGTAAGTAGTATATATATATATATATATATATATATATATATATATAGTAACTAAAAAGTAAATCTGTGTTCTCATTTGAATGTCTAAAGAGAAGTTAAAAAACCTACTTACAGCTCAGAGTTCAGAGAAAAACAGTTATTACACTGCATTCTGGGAAGTTGAGCTGGGACATGCAAACATGCCCACAAATGCCTCGCTCTTCATTCCGTAGTTATTATCAAACATGGCTTCCTTTAAGCTTATGCATGCTGTATTACACAGCTTTAATGCAAAGCCAAGGTTGGAATAAACACAGGCTGTGTATCCAATCCATGTACAGCTGTTTCAAGCTTACTGGCTATCATCAGCATGGAGCGGGATCTCAGCCTGGGTTATTATATACATTTTATATACATTTATATACATTTAAATAATGTAATTTTACTAAAGATAAATGCGTTATTAAAATATCCAACTCCTGTTGTTAGGGCAATACAGTGGTCCTATACTTAATTGACCTGCCCAGCTAGAGCAAAATGCTATTGTACTACTGTACGGTGGAGGCTTATATCGCTCTTTTGCTCACCATAATTTAAATGATTGTTATGGTAAACTACCTCCCCACACAATCTACTACACAAGCTAGGAACTTGCCCCACACTGATGAGAGGCAGTAATCTCGAAACAGTGCTGTCTGTGAGTAGGTTTCCTGGTTTGTGAATAATCCACCCTGTGCTTTTTTTTAAAGCTGTGTAACACAGCAGGCATATGCTTAAAATGAGCTATGTATGAAATGGGATTTGGATTAAAGAGGGAACCATTTGTGGGCACATTTACATTTCCCAGCCCAGGTTCCCAGAATACAATGCAATAACTGTTTTTCTAGAAATACTGAGCAGGAAACAATATTTTTTACTTGTTTTAGAGGTTCCAATGTGAACACAAATGTACTATTTATATATATATATATATATATATATATATATATATATATATATATATATATATGTATATATGTGTGTGTGTGTTTTATTATTTTTTGGGAGTGCTAAAAGTTTTATTTATTTTACACAGCTATACTTGTTCTACGGTGTGAAACTTGGAAAACGTCTCGAGGTCTATTCCTTTGAGTACACTTACTAAGATTTGAGATCTCCATAAATTTCTATAGAAGTCGTTCTACTTCATACATTAAAACATATGACTCACTTGGGCCTATTTATGGGGATACAGGAGGGTTAACAAATGGCGACAAATGACACCCTTTTAAATAACACACTTTCTATGAGATTATTACTTAACTCATCTTATTCCCATTTTAAACCGGTTTGATAAAATAAAAGTATGAGACTACATTTTAACGAAACAAGTGAAATTTGCCACCGCTATAATTTATTTGAATTGACACTTTATTTAATTGCATTTTAAGAATACTGGATTTTTGTTTCTTTATTCTATGTGATCTCTTTGGTGCTGAACTTATCATTTTAGGTTAATATAAAATATTTAAAAAAATGCACTGCCATTAAAAAAATCCCATTGGCATACATCATCAAGTGTTGTAATTAAAAGTGTTGAGTGCTCACGTTGGGAGCAAATTGGGAGTAATTAAATAGTGTCTGACATTGCTATTTTAGTCCCATTTTTTATCCCAAGCCTATTATTTTTACTTCTTTGTAATTTTGGTGCACAATATTCAAGAAGTACATATATATATATAGTATATTTGTGAAA
This sequence comes from Discoglossus pictus, assembly GCA_027410445.1. NCBI lineage: Eukaryota > Metazoa > Chordata > Amphibia > Anura > Alytidae > Discoglossus > Discoglossus pictus. Next base: position 13,324,724 of record CM050173.1, on the reverse strand, counting down.
AACTAAATAAGGTAAGTGTACCTTAATTTATCTTAATTTTATTTGTAGGTTTATTTAAGATGGCATGATCCTTTTGCTAAACTACAGTACCTCTGTATCTTGGGAAAATGCTCCTGTAGTGGCTGATATATTGGTATTTAAAGAATACCTACACAGCCATATTATAACCTTAGGATTGTTGCCACTAGAAATGATCTCAGCCACAAGAGCCATTTCGTCTATAGTAACTTGACTAAATGCACTTATCTAAAAGCTGAATTTTCTGTTGAATAGACCCTTATATGAACAAAGCTGGTATGTGTGATAGCGTATGATTTTTGCAATGTGCTGAAGCATCCTACCCCATATCCATTAGTTATAAACAGTAGGTATGAGGTTATTGCTGCATTTCTGCATGACTTTATCATTCCTTATGCTTTTTCACATGCATGAGTTTTTCTATGCATGCATTATTTCAGATTCTTTCATGTCATCTTACCCTCATCCCTTCAAACCGTGAGAGGGCTCTCAGAGGTCTCAATGCTCTTAGTGTCCTAAGGGACTTAATGGCCCCTAATTCTGAGTAGCCCAAGGCATTAGCTATTAAGCTAACCAAAGAGACCTACACAAAAACACAAAAGCAATAATCTCATTGGTCTTCCACCATACATACATTTCCTGCAACATACACCATGGGCTTTTGTAAGAAGATGACAGTAGGCTTCCTCCACTTGGATCCTAGGAAAGACATTTATAAAATATTACAGTAAAATGGTTATCACAGCACACGCTTGATGGGACCTGTTGACGCAAAAGAGCACAGCAGTCTTACCCTCTTACAAATTTTGCAGAAGATCCAGTTGGATGTGAAGCAAAACTAAGCCAGACAATAAAAAGGAACCTACAAAAGAGAATATAGGTGAACGTGCACTGTTTCCCAATCTACATATGGGTCTTACCCTTATGCCTTCAAATCTTGATAAGGCCCGTAGAGGTCTCAATGCTCTCAAGGTCCTTAGAGATTTAATGGCGCCTAGTTGATCATACCCGAGGGCCACCGACAAAAGGGATATGACAGAAATCTGTTCAGAATTAATGGTATTGTTAATGAGAACATTATTTATTATACTGGTCTGAATAGTCTCTTCGAGTTTGAAGGAATGAAGAGTGGTTTCTGGAATTGTGTTGATTATTTTGAAGACATTCCTCAATGGAGTTAAAATCCTTTTACACCATGTTCATAAGAAAATATAGCTAAAATAGGGCACTCGGTCAGGACAAATGAGGATCATTGGGACCCTAAAGAAATACTAGTTTTACTGCAGCCCCAAAGAAATACTTGAAAGGTAGAGGTAGGGGTTACTATTTTTGGTATAATAGCTAATCCTAAATATATATGGATAAATATTTGTCCTTGTAACTGTCAGCATTGAACAGACACAAGTATGATATATAGAATATAATGTGCTTTTTAAACGTTGTATTTGTTAAAAAGGTTCAATGTCTGGTAAACAAATATGGTAATTTACAAATATATAGTCATAAACTGAACTGGAAAAAAGTAGAAAATTAATCAATATATTTTTTATATTTATAAATGACCCTTTAATATTGCTCTTAAGCTTTTTTTATTAAATCCATTTTGAGAATAAAAATAAAATAAATGTCCATACAATTTAGAAAATTCAGCACAGAAATATGTATATTAGTGAGCATTAATGTCTACAGTTTCTAGATTTATGTTGTTAAAACCAGAATTAATGGCAATATATGTAAAGCATATTTTACTTTTTAGCTATATATACACATGTGTGTGTACTTTTTTTGTTCAAAACACAGTAATATACATAACAAATATATATTATTTTCATTATTTAGTTACTCTTTATTTTAGTAGAACATTTTTAATGTTATATTTAGTTATATTTGATATATGAAAATCACTTAAGCAAGTAAATTGTAAATAGAAAGATAAAGACAAAAACATATTGTGTTACCATCCATTAAATGTTACAAGTTCAATATTACTTATGAATTATTCACGTTTGATTAAAACTTTTCTTTTTACATTACATTACAAATTTCTCTTTCTTTTCATTATTTAGTGCTAATAGCGTTAAACCTACTTTTGGTTCAATTTATTTTCATGATTATTTATAATTCAGAAATATGTTATTACATAATTGAAATAAATAAAAAGGTTAATACACTTATTTAATGATAATCATACAATTAAACATGTTGTATGTCCTTTATATAATGTATGTTTACAAATTGTTATATTATTTTATCTGATACATCAGGAAGAACAGCTCAGAATAAATACATTTTACATTCAGAATAGTCTTAACACAATTATTTAACAACTGCTTTTATGGCTCAATCACATTTGTAAATTAATTGATTTTTAAATATAAATATACTGTATTTATATATATAAACATAAAAAACAGGAATTAGTGATAATTGCAATTCTCCACTTGTATTTAACACATTAATTGTTAAATTCTTAATGGGTTTTCTGCTGTTAGATTTACTAATAATGATACAGAGTTAATGGCTCTATATTACTACTAGTAGCCATTATATTCTATTTTATTTATTTATTTATTTTTTATATATTTTTTTCTTTTTCTTTTTTTTCTTTTTTCACTGCCACTAATGATCATTATTTAATCAAATCTAAAAATATTAATTATACCATTAATATCAATGGGGGATTTCTTACTGGTTAAATCAATGAACCACTGAATATTTTATTGACCTGCTGGGCGCTTGAACTGCTGAGTACTTTGTTGACCTGCTGGATTATACTTTGCCCTTACAAACTACCATTAATAATACATTTTACTCCTTTCTGCTGAATTACTTTTTATTAACCATGACAGCTTCATGTGAAGTTGAAGTAAATACAACTATTAACCAATCTGGTGGATACATTTGTCTAAAGGGTACTTTAATATCATATAACAATGTGGTTTTAATTGATAGTGAAAAATTCTAGCTTGTGCTTATGAAATTTGTTGACAGAATTTATTTTATCGCCTTATGTAGTTGATTTTAATGATAGGTTAAAAAATGGTAACATATACCTCAAAGTGTTTATCTGCATGCTTTTATCACATGTCACTAAACCTGCTTCATTTACCAACTTTCACTGCATATTATGGAAAATGAATTGCAATGCGTGCAATGTGACATCATGTAAGATATATAATATTTTGACTGGCATTACTCAGAATCCTCATCGGCTCGGTGCCACATAAAGTATAATTAAATCAGGTTTTTGAATTTTGGAAGCTGCATTTATTGATTCTCTATTTTTTCAGAAAAATATTTTTCAGTCTTTATGAAAATATCTTTTTAACTTTATATATTTAGAAGTTATATTTGCTGTTGCATATTTTCAAGTCAGAACTCTGTAATAAATATTGAATTTCACTTGTTGTAGAAACAGTAGATGGGAACTGGTTAAAAAAAAGGACATTGAAAGCATTTTTCTTTGCTTCATCTGAAAGAGGGTATTTGATAATGAACCATTGTGCATATTCTTTTTTTTTTTTTTAAATGATGCTCTCAATGCAGAAAAAAAATGATTCAAATGTTTTCCTGATCTGTGGGCTTGCCCCTCTCAGCCAATGAGCATTAATACAGCTGTATAACTCACATTTCTCTACAAATGTACGTATACTCTGTGCATTTCTTGTTAGTTTCAATTAAGTTTAAACAGGTTTTACTGAATATTTTTTTCATGACAAACTTTGGTAATGATTAAATCACTCTCTTTAAAAAAAAAGATTTGTGTTCCCTGTTCATTTACAATTATTCACTTCTATGATCCACATACAAAATATGACAAATCAAGTTTGTGGGAAATTCCTGATTCTCTGTTGTATTTAACAATACAAAATAACTCTGCCATATTGAATTTTATACAATACAAATATGACATTGATTATTTCTGAGTTCATAGAGATATTAAAGGTACATCTGTTATTTTCTGACTACTCTACCTTGAAGGAAATAGTGGAGAATTGTGAAAATTTGAAATAAATAGGGTTGTCGTTCTATTCAGTCTAAAAAATGGTTTACTTTTATCATACAATTGCAGAAAATGTATAATGGGATATAGGGTGAGCTGTACAGCAATGGATACAATGATGGTGTGGGATAAATACTCGCTAATTAAAATAATTACCAATACATAAACTTGGATTCATAATGAGTAACATAAGGTATAACTGAGCATCATTTCTAGTCATAGCTAAACAAAATATATAATGTATTAATAAAACACTGAAGAAGAGCACTATGAGAACACTTAGGATAAAGGTAGCTGAGGACAGTCTATTGAGGGCATGACATAAGAGCTTTATACTGATTAAAGTACATGGTGGTAGCTAAGCCGCTGGAAGGAGAACAGAAAGAAGCACGTTGAGTGCAATATCGAGAAATTTTACTCATCAGTATGTATGTTCAGATATGTTTGGGGCCATAACCCATCCCCTTAATAACTTAATTTTTTTGATAGCGCATATGTTTTGTACTCCTATATCAACTCCCCTCAAGCAACTGGTATCACATAACCTACCTGTGATATACCCTTATTACAGCATTACACATTTGATAATTCTAATTAAAAGGAGCAATTTTTTAGGCAATATTTGTATATTTTTGCCATTTGATAGGTCTACAGTATGGTATTGGGTTGAGGTGCCTAGGCCTAGGCGATCGTGTTGGGGTGCCTAGGCTTTAGGCTTTAAAGATATAGATCTATTATGCTGCTAGTCAGGGTAACAACCTCTACCAGTACTGTGTCAACCGCCTAAAAATCACCTTCATGCATGTTGTAGACAACTTTCTTAAAGTCGCATTCAAACATGTTGTAAAAGATATGTATGTCCCTTTAACATAGCTATCACTACACCCCCTTGGGATTCCCCCCCCCCCCCCCCCCCCCCCCCGCCGCCACCAACCTAATTTAAGAGATGAACTGTAACTGTCAAAGGAGATAAGAAACGGCTATGGGCAAGGAATAGAAAGACCACCACTTAATTATACAGATCAGAAGTATTGTGAGCAATAAGGAGGTGAAGACAGAATCTGTGACTAAGGAATAAGATTAAGGGTTGAGGGACAAGAAAGATTTAAATTTATAATTTCTGGCAAAGAACAGTAGGTTTACTGATAAAATATAAAAAAACACCAACATGTCATGGAACCATTATATCCCACACACAAAAACTCCAATTGGCTGCCAAAAAGCCTGTATTTTTTCAGACTCCATAGAAAGAGGCCCGTTCAAAACTACACAAAATGGAGGACATTAGTGACTGTTACTTGCAACATGAGATCAACCTGCAACTTAAAATATACAAGGAATGTGTGAATTTGCTGTATTGGAAAAACATGTCATTCTCTGAAAGTAAATATATCGGGAAAACAAAACATGCAAATATAGACCTTAAAATTTGTCATGAAATTCAGCCGTAAAATTACTTTTTTTTTGTAAAGGGACATATAACTGCCAAACTATATATCAGGCACTTAAGGGTACTTTTTATAAATTATTTTCTTGCTTGAAAACAAGTACCTGTAATCTAGTGCTGTATCACGCAGCCCAACACATTTTCTTTAAAAGAAGAGGGACAGCAGAATATCTCCAACATTTCTAGTGGTCAAAGGTGGACACGTATTGTGTGGAGCTCGACACAGTATATAGTGATACTGCCCCTCACAAGTAATGGCCACAGAAAGAGGTATTAGCAATATGTATGTTTAATGTGCTCTAAAAACACATACATGATATGCAAAAATAAAGTATGATACATCTCATTCTCCTGGAAACATGGAGAAACAACTAGGGAAAATCCAGAGAAGGAAAGACAAACATGTTCGGGATTTGTCCTTAAACGTATGTCTATCCACTCAAAAAGGGGGACTTTGGAGAGACTGGGATTTTTTTCTCTTACAAAAGAGGCACTATTGGAGGCCAATCAACTCTTGCCAGCTTCTTTTACAGCCATTCTGCTTTGTCAGTCTGCCATCTTGTGTTATTTTCTTTTCATTTTTGGATAAGCTCTAATTATTTTGGAGCATGGCAGTTGGTGAAGAAGTACTGCCTTAAGAAAAAATGGCAAGATTACTGAACTTCAGACCACAAATTTGTTGAGCTAACATTGATTCTATAATTTTCAAACATGGTCTTTTAAGTTCATGACATAAAAATTGCTATGGGACTTTACCTTTAATAAGTGTTCTTTTAAATGCCTGATATAATATTTGGGAGTTATACCTTTAAATTATAAAGTATGGTGCTTCTGGGTGAGCGAATACATTTCCTTCTGGATGTCAGACTTATCTTTCACTTCTATAAATATAACAGATACACTATGGCCCAAGCATTGAAAGATAATATATCATATCCTGTAACAATGGCATATCAACTTGAAGCAGCTTTATTTGTGATAACTGCTATAGTATAAAAAAGTCGAGAAATGTTTAGGTCATTACCACCAGTAATATATCACAAGATCAGTCTTTCCAGGCATTACAAATTCCATGTTAATGTAAATAATTGTCATTGTACAAATTTCTCAGTTATTATGGCACAATTTTCTTGTAGCAGTTACAGTAGAGATCGGCAAAATATATATATATATTTATTTTTTTTCAACCAAAATTAAAGTTCAGCCTCAAGCCATTTTGAAATTTGGAGATGTTGAGGTAATGAAGGGTAAATACAGTTTCACATGAAAATATTCAAAGGTTTGACTACAAGAGCAAAACCCTAATGACCCCAGATTTGTATAAAGGACTTGTTAACGTGTAATTTCCTAGTTGGCATTATTTTGAACAAAAATGTAAAAAAAAATCTATAAATATTAGTGCAAATGTTTATGTAAATTCAGCTATTTGGGACAAAGACCTCTGATCAAATTCCTTGGTCTCCTGCACGTATATATAATCTGTCAGGGTACGTCCTTGTACCCAACAGCTGCATTTAATATAAATATGTACCCATATTTCTAGACCTTTCAAAACAATTTGTTTGAATAACTTTCTACAGATGTGCATTTTTTCAACTATTTATTGTGCCGGAGCAAGATAAGCTGGCCATTTTAATTATGCATTGATCGTTGGTAAAATTCCTATTGTACAATGTACACTGTACAATAAAAAAAATATATATATATTTATATTTATTAGAAAAACTTTGAATCTAAAATAATAATTAAGCAGGGAAAAGGCATAGAATTTGATGTCTCTTTTGGACCCTGGAGTTATCCATTATTCTTTTGTGGACGTTATATATTTTAGAGGGGCATTTACATTTCTGGAAAGCAATGCATGCATTTATTGATACAAGCAGTCAACTTCTGGGCCTGTGAGTAGGAAGAGTTCTATGTCAATTGCAATCAGAATAATTATCAAACAAAGCCTCCAGACCTTATCTGGGTTTTTTCCACCCACGACCCTGATAGATAATAAACAAACCCATATAAACCAGTTCTCAGAAGTGATATCACTCAGATAAAATTGATTCCTCTAGTGACTTCTCTAAAAAATGTTTTTATGGTTTAAACCGTTGTTAATTTGCTACATACTTAACAGAAAAGTATTTTTTTCTTGAGCTAATGATTTTCCAGCAATATTCAATTTTAAAATAAATTTCAAAGAATAGAATATCCGCATTCAATTGAGAGTTTGTGTTCTCTCTAATAAGGTCCTCAATGGGAGGGTGGGGAGTTTTGCTGAAATACAGGTCTAAAGGGTGACAATATATCACTGCCTGGTAAACAAAGCTATCTCCCCCATAGACTTTACAATGGATGGAGACCAGCATTATTCAAGACTGAATCTTGAAAGAGAATTTAATAATGAATATTGCGGTTTTAAATAACTGAATATGAATTTTATAAATGATCAATGTCTAATTAAAGGATCTAGTGCATTACAGTTGCTCTTTATGGGGGGCTCACAATTTCAAAGCCACTTTGTTAGTTTTTGATAAATAAAAGGATGAACCAAAACGATAGCAGATTTGCCATTCTCTACACATAGACTGCTTCAAGTACAACACGGGTAAAGGAAGGAAAAATGATTAATATTTAATGTTAATAATGTCAAGATAAATATGGGTTAGTGATTATAGTACAAACACAATATTACTTAAATATTAGACTTTTATTTTATTACCAGAAAAAATTCATGAAATATTTTTTGCATTAGGCACTAAAGTGGTGCAGAGCACAAATTATATACCTTATTTATTTACCCAAGATTTGTTCTACACTTCAATTGCAGATATATGGGTATTACACATGGAGCAAAATGCGACAGTCTAGTTTATTTTGCCCTATTTTTCTAGTTCTACTAGCTCATTAATATTAAACCAGACCATGCTGCAAAAAGTGCCAAAATAGTAAAGTTGAGATAGTTAGATTAATACATTTGATACCCAACTTTATGTCTGCACCTCTAAATTGCATCAGAAGCTTCAACAAGAAAGGATTCTTCATAAAGCAAAGTAATAAAATAAGTCCATTTAATTTAAAGATTGTTTACTAAAATAAGATGTAAGGGCTTTATTCTATTGGAGTCAAAACTTAAGCCATATATTCATACAAAATTATGCCTGTTTGCAAACTAATTTTTATTGTTGTTCAGTCCTTCAGACGTGCCCGACTCTTGGTGACCAAATGGACGTGGCACATATGTCTTTGTTTTTGGTTGTGCTTATCCATATGGTTTTCTTTGGCCCAAACACTTCATTATATCTGGTTTTACTCGATTTTGCTCTATGCTCTTCCTCAGTAATGTGGTAGGCACCTTCTGACCTGAGGGGCTCATCTTCCGGTGCCATATTGCTATGTGTTATGTCTCTGGTTGTGCTTGTCCATAAAGTTTTCTACTGGAGTGGGTCGCCAGTTGTTTCTCCAGTGGACCACGATTTATCTGACCTCTGCTATGACCTGTCCATCTTGGGTGACCCTACATGGTATCATTGAGGTACACAAACCATTTCACCACAACAAGGTAACGATCCAGAAGGGGGCATTCAATGAAATACTCAGTTGCTCTACTTTGTATCATTTTTTTGCCATTTTAGCAGAGATTCTTTTGTAGTTTTTATATTTGTTTCTTGTCATTTTTTACTACAATATTTATAGCTTTATTTCAATTTTAGTCCAACAATTTTGTGCATATTTCAGCAAAGATTTAGACTCCAATAAAATGAGGCCCTACATTGTTTTCCGAACAACATAATACAGAATCACATGAAATATATATTGTAATTTCCACATAATTATGTCTATTACTGATTTCTATATACCGTAGTTATATATAGTGCACACAATTTTATATGTCATTACTTGATTTTTCTGTAAGTAACCTTTTTATTAATTTAGAAAATTTAAGTTTGTTTTATTTTTTTAAATCATATCAAAATATGTGGTTTTTATAAAGTCTAAAGTAAAAAATTAAGGCACTTATTCACAAAAGTCAGCTAAATTAAATTCAGATTATCATTAGCAACAGCAGCAGACGTCTTAACACTATAAGAGAGTTATGTGGGTTTACTCCATAATGAATGATGTTAGTCGTATTCTGATGCAATTTGTATATTAATTAAAGTCCACTCAGCTCAAGAGAGCAATGAATTTAATATCATTTAATACATAATGTGTGGTCCTGCCAAGTTGTTAATTCAGTTTTTAAAAAAAAAGCTATTATGCATAAGCCACAAACACATTGAATGAAATTATAAGCATTACTACAGTTATCACCCACTGTACTGAGATTAATAAGGTTTAAGGAATGTGAAAGTATTGCATCATTTAGTAAATATGGACGTAACACTTGATTTATGAAACAGGAGATATATTTTTAGGGGGGGGGGGGGGGTTAAACATGTTTCACTGGGTTTAAGGGACTTTGCCAACTCAAAATCAAGTTGTTAAAGAAAAAAAGGATGAAAATTGGATTATACATTGTACTAGCCATCTTTTTCTAATGTAAATAATTCCTGAGATATTCCATGACCACAAATATTTGATGCACATTTATAACATAGTTTATTTATGTCTGTGGTGGCAGAAACAATATGCCCCAGTGTTACCATACAGTTAGATTCCCCTACCTTACACTTATCATGCACTATGAGCTTAAAATTACCACATGGAGTCGCACACTGGCATAAAAGAGCAACCAAAGGTCTTAGGGATGATTTAATGGACAGTAGAAGCTCTGACCATCTAATGCATTTTATGATGAAACCAACTTATTTTGAACATGACAGCATCAATTTAAGAACTGTTCCTATATCTGCCATGGAGTTTGCTTATTGATCATGGATACATTTAATCTGGTTTGATGAATAGGCTTTATAAAAATACATATTACTAATGTTATTAACATAAAACCCCAAGATTTACTATCATTAATAAATATACCACTATTAACAGTTATTTCAAATGATGAATTGTTAATTTAAACAAAGATAGTGCAGAGTATATATGCATCATTGAATAATCATTTGTAATCAAAATATAAAAAAATAGTACCCAATATGCATAATATATACATTTAAATTATACAAATAACAACCAACGTCTTAGCTGTGGCATAATTAGTATTAATCAAGGCAAAGATGAAAACCCATTATGGGTGTTTGAAACATTAAGTGGATGATGAGTTCTGAAATGTATATATTATTCATGGTCCACTAATCCATTTATGGCTTTAACATTTCTGATAGTATTTTAATGCCCTGCTTTTACATTATTATACATTCTTACTTTTGGACATACGCATGTATTTTGGTCCAATTACAAATAAAGGCACTTAGTGTAACTGCAATAAATTCACGTCATATAAAAAATATAAATGTATTTAATACCTACATCAACAATCAGGAAATCCAACCAGCACCAGGCATTGGTAAAATACTTCTGAAATCCATAAGCCACCCATTTGAGAAGCATTTCCAAGATAAAGATGTATGTGAAGACCTTGTCAGCATATTCCAACATTGTTTTTATTGTTTTTCTCTGTTCAATATAGATGTCTTCAAATGCCTGTAATCAAGACATTTAATAAATTTACAGAAGCATTATCATTTATTAGTGTATAGTAATTCTGTTTCTTATTATTTCTGGATGTGAAAATGAGATTAATATGCCCACATAATGTATTTTCCATTGAACCCATTTACCAGTTGGGTTTCAAGCTTATTCCATAAATAGGCACAAAGAAAGAATACGATATGGAGATGTTTCATTTTAACACCTTTTAACCACACATTTGAGCCATACATATAAGCCAACCTGGCTATTTTAAAGAACCAATGTAATGCTCATTAAATAGGGTATAATTTATATACATTTTCTTCACCTCACCCTCTATCTGTATGCGAACCCCAAGGTTCAGTCCTAGGACCCCTGCTGTTAGCCATCTATACTTCCTCTCTTGGTACGCTTATAAAATCTTTTGGTTTTTAGTATCGTCTATATGCAGATGTCACTGAGATCTCCCGCTCTACAACAGAACTATCCCCCCTCTCATCTAGCTCAAGTTGCCAACTACCTCTCAAGCATATCCTCCTGAATGTCCGCCCGGCAAATCAAACTTAACATGTCAAAGATTGAGCTACTAATCTTCCAACCCTCTACTACAGCTACCACTCCATAAATAACTCTTACTGTTGACAATGCCATCATCACTCCCATCTCCCAGGCCTGTTGTATTGGGCTTCTACTGGTCCCTACCCTTACTTTCATTCCTCACATACAATCAATAACATAATCTTGTCAGTTTCACCTAAAACATCTCCAAAATTACTATGTTATGCCAGAAATTCTAATTTAGGCTATCCCCATATCTTCCTTCGACTACTGCAAACCACTCCGTGCGTGCCTCCCCATTATCAGTGTGTCTCCACTCCAATCCATAATGAACGCCTCTGCTAGGCTCATCTACCATACTAAACGATCAGTGTCTGCAGCACCTCTCTGTCAGTCACCCCACTGGCTTCCATTAGCCTCCAGAATCAAATTTTAAATCATGATCCTAATGTATAAAGCCCTCAACAACAGTCCCCCCTTAAATCTGTTTTTGTCTCAAAATACTCCCCCAATCTTTGATATGCACACGACCTTCTTCTTTCCTCCTCTCTCATAACCTCCACTTACTCCCGCCTTCAAGACTTTTCTTGTGCTGCCCTTACTCTGTGGAACTCCTTGCCTCGCTGCACTAGACTAACTTGCGGCCTCAAAACCTTCCATCATTACTAAAAATGCATCTGTTTAAAGAAGCTCAGCACCTTCAGCCTTAAGAAGCAGAACTGCACACTCCAAAGCAAAATATCCCTCACACCCACTATCTACTGTGCAAAAAACAGATACCTCCACTTGGCTGAGCCGATTGGCTTCCCACTGCCATCTTGTATCTATCACCCTCCTGTATCACACCCAATGTAAGTTTGTCAGTTTTCAATCTTGTGTCGGTACTTTGAAAACAAGCTCCATATACATTTGATTTTAAGTTTGAAGACAGTGCCCTCCATTATTTGCTATGTGTTAATTTTGATTTTACCTTGTACTTAACCCCTGTATAGCGCAACTGAATATGTTGGTGCGCTACAAATAAAATAAATTAAAAACTAAACATTTTTCTAGATTCACAAAAGCATTGTAACTTCCGTAAAGTGCTCTGTTGGTGCTCTCCACAGAAAATAGCTTTTACTCACTTTAGGATTTTCAGGAATTGTTCAATATGGAGACCTGCTCCACAAATATACATTAATATTATGATTTATACAATAAATATGGATTGAGATCCCTTGTGTACAGTGACTTCCATATTGGCTGTTTATATAATTTACTGCTGGCTTTATTAACACCTAACAATGGGCAGATTGGGACATCAAGTGTAGGGTTTAAATGGTTTCCCAAATATTGGGAAAATATGATTACATGTCTAATATTCATTTTCAATTTTCATTTGTTGCATGAATACATGCTCAACAATAAAAAATATATATTGCTTGCCATTGTATATAATCTGACTCAACTATTGATCCGTTTTGGCACCTGTGTAAAATATCTCTGCACCGCTGCTATTTTAAATAAATCTTTTGGGGTACATGTATTTACTTTTATTTCAGTAACCAGTTCGAAAACTGTTCATAATAATTTTATGTTCTACAATTTATTATGATATATTTTGTGAATAGTAAGCAAAGTAAAATGGAAATAAATACTTATTTCATTTTTAATACTGTGTTTATATTAATGGACCACTGTACTGCCCTAACAATATGAGCTAGATGTTTTAGGTAGGCATTGATCATTAGTACAATTCATATTCAATGATTAAAAGCAAACAATATTGAACATTAAACTACTTTCGGACTCAGCTACTACTTAGCCCTCCATAAGGTCAATGGAGGGGAGTAGCTTGGTATAAATGTTCAAGCACAATATCAACACAATGCTCTCTGCTGTTTTGATTCTTGTTGTGGTGAAGTGGCTTTGTTTGGCTAGAAGCTTTTACTGTTGGGCACTATTATATATACAGTTGTCAGTGTGGGTAACGTTTGCGATGTTGGTCACGGGTTGCAAGCCCGATTGCGGCCCATAGGGACTTAGCCTGCAATGAGGGCCAAAGGTGCTCATTGAACTGCGAGGCGAGCAGTTGAGGCACGCGGGACTTAGGCTGCAATAATCGCTGAAGGCGATCATTGCACTGCGAGCCTTGCGAAGCGAGCAATTGTGGCACGCAGAACTTAGGCTGCAATGAGCACCAAAGGTGCTCATTGCACTCCAAGCCTCACGAAGCGAGGCGAGCAGATGAGGCACGCAGGACTTAGTTAGGTGAGAAGATGAGACACGCAGGACTTATGACCCCTACGACTCAGGACCGAAACCCGTACATGCACTGTGCGCCTTGCAAAATTACGACTTTAACGGCCAAACCACAAAACTGAAGAGACATGAAAATAACTACAAATATGCCTCAAATTAACTTACACACACAGCACAGTGGGAGAGGCAGGGAATCTGTGAGTCAGGTTGCAAGTTAATTTGATGCATATTTGACGTTTTTTCACAATCGAAAATCGCTTAAGCGAGAAAAAAAAATGGCTGCCGAAAAAACACAAAACGATGAAAATGAGGCCCAGGACGTAAAACTATCCAGAAGGACATCAAAAATAGCCCTAAGCTGTAACACTTACCGAAAGCCAGTAACACTTAATCCAAGCCACTAACATTTAACCCAAGGCAGTAACACTCAAGCCAGGCCTATAAACTACACAGGGGGAGAAGCTTGCGATGAGCGCCGAAGGTACAGTATTCCTAGCCTTAACATTTTATTCCCGTCATTTTTGATAGGCAAGTAGCTAGTATGGAATATTGTTGAGCATTTTACTAATCAGACTGTTCTTAAAGACCTGTCTTACAGCCAAAGCCTCCTACCCCCTTGCTGACGATATCAGGATTGGGAGAAAGAGCTCAGCCGCTCAGCTGTAGGACGACACTAATTTTGAAGGTGAATATAACTTTTATAAATCAACAAATGCATTAATTCATTTTATTAATGTTATTAAAGGTACATGTATAATTAAATTAACTCACTACTCTAGTTAGGGATTTAATACAGCGGTTACTAATCAATAGTTTTGTAAGGCTCAACTTCAATTACGTTATCAGCTTTCTTTAGACTCATTTTACAAGCTTGGGATATGTCTGCTTACCAGAGCACCGCTGCTGAGAAGAATCATAAAGATAATGAAGGTCTCAAACCAGTTGTGCTCTACTATCCTGAAGCAGGTTTTTCTCAGGTTCCACCAATCTTTCCATTTTCCTTCGGCGACACTGACATCACAACATGGGAACTTCCTGATACATCCTGTAACAAAACCATAGAAAGAACACAATTATGACTGGGTTAACATCATCGTACGAACATATATAAACTTGGACCTTGGACAGGCATGTAGGAAGTGGAACCTAAATAATTCCGTGTGTGTGTGGGGGGGTGGGGGTCAAGCTCATTGTGTACACAGGCCGTATATGTATTATATGTACATATATACAAACATAAAAAAATCTGGGGGGGGGATTCGTCCTCCCCATCCCCCCCCAGTTCCTACACCCATGACCTTGGAGATAACCAACTCACATAGATTTGATAGCAGATCGTCCAACAATTGAGACTGCAGTTTCCCGTCACCGTATTGTTACTAAAGATTACACGTGTAGTAACATGACTTCAGTTCATCTTTTTAGATCTTTTTAAGCTTAATTTCACTATTACCTAAACTTTATACAAGTGTGTTGTCATCCGTGATGTCACAGGGGATCAGATGTGATGTAATTGCTGATGTCATTAATCATGTTAGAAGTAATACCATCACTGAACCCACAATATATTTCTTTGGGGCTAGAATGAGGGAGTTAAGTCTTTCTTCCAAATTGTACATTTCATTCTTCTGATAAAAACTTTAACTATGATTTAACATTTGCACACAAAAATATATCCTCACAATAATTCACTAATTCACATACAATACATAGAACTCTTCCTGTGATTCCCCCTGTACCTCACTACCACTTGCCAACAACTTAAATAAGTAGGTTATATAAAGGGACACTTTCATGCCAAAAAGTTGGTTTCATCAGCATGAAAATCTGACCATATATGGTACTATCGGTTTCCCTCTACATTAAATGATTAAGTAGCGAGTTTCCATTCTTGTAGGGTGCTTTGGGAAAAGCACTTTTACAAGACTTGAAGCTCGAAACAGGGCCCTCCATTTTCTACAGTTGTCAATATTTGTATAATGTTGTATATTTCCTTTTTCTTAACCCCTGTACAGCGCTACAGAATATGTTGGCACTACAAATAAAAGATAATAATAATAATAATTCCTGAAATATACAGCTCTGTGTAGATTAATATGCTAATTTCTGATTCGCTTGCATAAAAAGGGTGGTATCTAATTGCATGATAACACTGGGCGACATTACACTGTTTACCGTAGAAACAGACTTGATAAAACTCAACTCCGAGGGTAGAACTTTCAGTTAATTTATACAAAAAATAACTCTAACTTCTAAATCAGATTTAAGGCACTTTTCTGAAGAATTTTTAATTGCAATTGACTGCAATTATGTTTATGGTAATTATTTGTATTTATAATTATGTTTATATATTTGTGTACTTTCTTTCGGATAATAAACGGCCTTAAAGTACCACTATCTCTGAGTACATAAACTTGATAATGGCCAAAATTACTTTTGAAACCAATAAAAAAATAAACATAAGCTATACATTATTATCTTTTATATGCAATGATTCTTTAGTGAGTGTTCTTCCATTTCCTATTCTGAGCTGACTCTTTAAGCTTCTTTCTCATGATAGTGTTTCCTTGTAAGCAAATTTGATTCTCATTTGGTCTGTCCAAAGCACTAGCATTTTTAGTTGGCACAATCCCACTGTGCAGAAAGAAGCTTCCCAAAGTCTCCTTGATGAAAACTGATGAAACCAGAATCCAAAATGGTAGATATCATTGAAGCATGATTACAAATAAACCAAAAGGTTCTCGTTCAAGAAAGTGGTCCATTAAAGAAGAACCTTCTTCATACGCAAATGGTAAATATTAATTCCCCTCAAGCATTTGTATTCTTTATCACTTTACATTAATATTAAGGGCATATAAGGATACTACTTACAGAAGGCAGACATCTTACAAACATCCTGTAGCTGATTCATAAATTGCCTCAAACCAAACCATAATCGATTTACTTATATCAATAAGCAAAATAAATCACTGTCCATTTGTTTTATTACAATATCTTAAAATCATCTGCAACGTTTGCTGTATGCACAACCCATCTAAATTGAATACAGCATTTTATATTTAGTATATTCTCAGTACTACCATTGTATTCGTTACTTTTTTAATCTAGTTAGTTTCTTTACTTTGTTATAATGAAGAGTCCTACTGGTACCATATCATTATGGTTTCCTAATTATTATTTTTCTGTAGAAAATTTGTACTAATCCTCAATAGATAATAAGTTTGGGACTCAAATGTTATTAATTACTCAAAAAAAACGCTGCAAGTATAAAAACATCAATATTACCAGTGAGAACCGGGGTAAATTACTTATTAGGGAATAGGCATGCAATATACTCAGTATCTACAAATGACTTAAAGGTACTGTCCAAGTAACAGTATACTGAAACAGAAAGAAAATATTTCTACTAACACTGATCCAACTAATAAGAAAGAAGGAGCCACGTGATCCTGATGGATCCTGCTAACTGAAGGGAAAACCTATGCTAATGCCCCTATTGTCCGACTGAGAGTCCTATGCCTTACAACAAAAGACTTGTATTGTGATAGAATAATCCAAAGGCAGCGAAGCAGACTAGTGTGCTCCAACACACTATTTCCCTTTTAAATCCCCAGGCTCTCTATCCAGGTAACAATATTAAAACAATGGTTAAAACAACAAAGCTGATCAACGTGGGCATGGCCGACTTAACCATTAGGCCAAATAGGCAGCCACCCAGGGGTGCTACCCTGTGAGGGGTGCCACTTTAAAAAAAACAAAAAAAACGGTTCCTGGCTTAAAAAAAAATAAATGTTGCAGTTCATAGACTGGCTACTAGGGGGTAACCCCCTAGAACAAGAGAGTTACAACAGGAAAGGGAACTTACACATACAGAAAAGGCAAAAATGGGTTTGTGGAGGGGCTACTCCACTTCACTGCCTAAGGGCTCCAAAATGTAGATACGACCCTGAATGTGAGACTGGGATAAAGTAACCATAGGCTGTATCAGTCCATATATCCCTCTGACTGGGAGTTAAATTGACTACCCAACGGGAACCTCATAGTACTATAACACCCACTATAACAACAAGGCGGCCAAACCAACAAACTACCGTATATACTCAAGTATAAGCCGAGTTTTTCAGCCCTTTTTTTAAGGCAAAAAAGGGCCCCCTCGGCTTATACTCGCGTTATACTCCCCCCCATGTCTCTCTACCCCCCCGTGTCTCTCTAACCCCCCTGTGTCTCTCTAACCCCCCGTGTGTCTCTCTAACCCCACCGTGTGTCTCTAACCCCCCGTGTGTCTCTAACCCCCCGTGTGTCTCTACCCCCTGTGTGTCTCTACCCCCCGTGTGTCTCTACCCCCCGTGTGTCTCTCTACCCCTGTGTGTCTCTTTACCCCCCTCCTCAATTTAAACCCCCCTCAATACCCCTCCTCCACCTAAACTCCCCTAAATACCTCCCCCTCTCCCCTCACTTACCTGCTTGTGCTCCGGCCTCCGCTCCTTGACCCGGCGCCGGCGCGCATGATGTCACCTGCACGCCGGGTCAAGGAGAGGAGGCCGGAGCACAAGCAGGTAAGTGAGGGGAGGTATTTAGGGGGGTTTAGGTGGAGGAGGGGGTTGAGGGGGGTTTAGGTTGAGGAGGGGGGTTGGGGTTGAGGGGGATTGAGGGGGGAGGTTGAGGGGGGTTGAGGTTGAGGAGGTGGGTTGATGTTGAGGAGGGGGGTTGAGGGGGGTTGAGGTTGAGGAGGGAGGTTGAGGATGGGGGGTTGAGGATGAGGATGGGGGGTTGAGGAGGGGGTTGAGGATGGGGGGTTGAGGAGGAAGGTTGAGGAGGGGGTTGAGGATGGGGGTTGAGGAGGGAGGTTGAGGATGAGGAGGGAGGATGAGGTGGGAGGTTGAGGATGAGGAGGGAGGTTGAGGATGAGGAGGGAGGTTGAGGATGAGGAGGAGGGGTTGAGGATGGGGGGATGAGGAGAGAGGATGAGGATGGGGGGGTTGAGGAGGGAGGTTGAGGAAGGGTGGTTGAGGTTGAGGATGAGGATGGGAGGTTGAGGAGGGGGTTGAGGATGAGGATGGGGGGTTGAGGAGGGAGGATGAGGATGGGGGGCTTGAGGGAGGGTTGAGGAGGGAGGTTGAGGAAGTGGTTGAGGATGGGGTGGTTGAGGAGGGAGGTTGAGGATGACGAGGAGGGGTTAAGGAGGGGGGTTGAGGAGGGGGGTTGAGGATGGGGGTTGAGGTTGAGGAGGGAGGTTGAGGAGGGGGTTGAGGATGAGGATGGGGGGTTGAGGAGGGAGGATGAGGATGGCGGGCTTGAGGAGGGGGTTGAGGATGGGAGGGTTGAGGAGGGAGGTTGAGGAAGGGGTTGAGGATAGGGGGGTTGAGGAGGGAGGTTGAGAATGAGGAGGGAGGTTGAGGATGAGCAGGAGGGGTTGAGGAGGGAGGTTGAGGATGAGGAGGGAGGTTGAGGATGAGGAGGGAGGTTGAAGATGGTGATAAGGGAGGGGGGAAGAGACACAGGGAAGGGAGAGGTTGAAAGAGACACGGAGAGAGAGGGGGACACAGAGGGCTACAAGAGGGACACAGGGGGCAGCACATTTCCCACCTTGGGCTTATACTCGAGTCACTGATTTTATTTTGCATTTTGTGGTAAAATGGGTGCCTCGGCTTATACTCAGGTCGGCTTATACTCGAGTATATACGGTACGTCCTAACGTCAAAGCCTGACGTTTCGCTGCCACAGCGGCTTCATCAAAGGCAAATAGTCTTTTGAAAAACTTTTAGGAGCCTTTGACTCATTTGTAGATACTGAGAATATTGCATGCCTATGCCCTAATAAGTAATTTACCCTGTGTATCACTGGTAATATTGATGTTTATATACTCACAGTGTTTTTTTTTATTTTTGGAGTAATTAATAATATTGAATTAGCAAACTTATTATCTACCAAGTTTAATTTGGTTTTAAGCACCATTATCCTTGTATCACCTAGTCATACCAATCCTAAATAACAAAATAATATTTTACTTTTGAGTCAATATACTGAAAACAACAAGGCAACAACCACGCTGATATCAAGTACCGTCTGTAAAGCAGGCTTCTGGCTCCATAATTTCCTCTGCCTCTACCACAGGTGCCGGCTCTCCTTCTCCCGCAGGTCTGATATCTACAGTACTGCCTTCAGATGAGCTGGATGAGTTTAATTTCTACAAAATAAGACAGAAAATATTTTTATGTACTGAAAAAGAAATAAATGTAACACTCAACATTACCATGTCCATGATACCAGGAGATATCTGTGTAGATCATATCTTTGCCATACCTATAGTAAATATATGTATACTAGCGAATTGCCCGTCAAAAAATGACGGCAATGAAATTGTAAGGTAGCTAATGCTGTTTAGTGTGTAATAATGAAATATATAATACATTAATAAATGAATATACTTTACCTATTTTAAAGCATTGTGTGGAAGAGCTGTGAATGTGTTTTGATGTTGCTGCAGCATTAGTGGTGTGGATCTGCTGTGTAAGCGTGCTGAATGTGTGCAGTGTAACACTGTGCGTGCGCGAGCCCAAACCGTTGTCGTGTACTTCCGCATTGGCGTCAAATGGCGAGTAATGTGTGTTATACGTTTGTATCGGAATATCCGTAGGTGTTTTGTGGTGTTTTGCGAGTTTCTTGTGGTGTTTTGCGAGTTTAGAGTGCTGTAGCCTCGTTTTCGTTTTGTTCGGCGGCCATTTTTTCTCTCGCTTCGTTTTTTTTTAGTCTCTAAACTGTTTTATTTGAAGTAAAATCGAGGTGTAAGTTGTATTTTTGAGGTGCTGGGTGCTCCCTCTTGGTGTAGGTAAGTTTTTTATGTATGTGGTGTGTGTATGTATTGTGTTTTACATTTTGTAATGTTCGCGAGTTGCGTCCGAGTGTTGCGAGTCCGTAATGTGTGTGAACGTGTGTCGTATGTTGTTTGCGAGTGTCGTAATGTGTGTGTCGTACTGTTTGGGTTGCGACGTGAAGTTTGCGAGGCGCTCCATGCCAGCAACTGAGACCCTCGGGCAGTGCCCTCGCTTCGCGAGGGCCTCGGCTCGCTGCGCGAGCCGCGGCCCTCGCTACGCGAGGGCCGCAGCTCGCTACGCGAGTCGCGGCCCTCGCTTCGCGAGGGCCGCGGGCTCGCTACGCAAGCCCGCAGCGTTAGCAACAACTCGTACGCTCACAACTATATATGTGATATGCTCTGGCAGGTATATTTAAATGACCATTGTATATTAGGTAAGACCTTACTCATCTATGAAGTATGTAAGAAACTAACAACATTAACAACGGTGCACATTTTAGAGAAAATATACATTTTTGCTAATGTCATTTGCATACATAATATTTCCATCTTGTCTGACCTGAGCACCTCATGACAGTTTGGAGCCTGAGGGCAATTATATTAATATTGTTATTGTTTTGTAATTTGCAATCTACAACCATAACCTGCACAGGAACAGTAGGAGGCAACTTGACATAATAACTGCAAGCCTGCTCCTACAGAAATGTAAACACCCCTCTCACCTTCACCACATTATCATGGATGACTCATGAATCCAGCAAAAAATGTTCAACATAAAACTAGCTTCATGACATTTTCTCTGCCTAACCATGCATTTTTTACTATATAACTATATTTTAATATATGCATTAGCACTGATACACAAAGGGTATATTTATTAAATGGGCATAAAAGTTGGGATAAGTGGAGTTTAAAACATAAGACATCCCTACTTCCTATGTTTTTATGGGACATGTTTATCAAGTGGGGATATAATTTAACTCTTCGATATTGTATAATTATATACTGCTAGAGAATTTAACAAAGTATTTTACATGTATAGCACAATTGAGACCATTTCTGTGTCCCTTTAAATTAAAAAGCATATATAATACTAGAAGGCAACGCAAAGTTAGGTCAGAAAAACCCCGATGTAGAAAAACAATGTGGCCCTCATTCAATTGCAATTTTGCCAATTGAATAGGGCTCTAAATAAGCACATAACATATTTTTTTAAAATACGTTTTTAGTTAGTAAACATCTATCCAAAAGCAAGTTTTTCACTAACTAAAAACTTATGTAAAAATAATATGCTATGTGCTTATTTAGAGCCCTATTCAATTGGCCAAATTGCAATTGAATGAGGGCCTGTGAGTGTAGAGTACTTTTAGATTATTTTCCACTCCATATATTATTGAAGATAATTGGTAGCATATTTTAGAAAATAAAAGAGTAATTGAATTAGTTCACTTGGCAGAGATCTGCTTAAAAAGGCAACGTGATCTGTGATTCCAACCGCATGTCAAAGACACCTTTCAGTGTAGTTAATTATCTCACAATGGTACCCCAACCTCAATTCCTCCCTTTTGATTCACTTTATTGTTTTTGAATAGGAAGAAAATGAATTATTTCCATGCTATACAAAAAAAAAAAATGTAAAAACATTAACTACTTCGTAGAAGCTTGCAGCAATGGGTCTCAATGCTGAATGTCTGCCTGTCTGCCTATCCATCCATCCATTAATCCATCTATCTATCTATCCATCCATCCATCCATCCATCCATCTATCTATCTATCTATCTATCTATCTATCTATCTATCTATCTATCTATCTATATATCAATCTATCCCTCTATCTATCTATCTATCTATCCATCCATCCATCCATCCATCTATCTATCTGTCCCTCCATCCACATATCCATCCATTTATCCATCTATTTTTTCAATCTACATATCCATCTATCCATCCACATATCCATCTATCCATCCATATATCCATCCATATATCCATCTATCTATCCATCCACAAATCCATCTATATAACCACCCACATATACACCTATCCATCCATATATCAATCTATCTATCCATCCACATATCCATCCATCCACATATCCATCCATCCATATATCATCAATATATCCAACCATCCATCCATATATCCATCCATCCATATATCCATCCATCCATATATCCATCCATCCATATATATCCATCCATATATCTATCCATCCATCCACATATCCATCCATTTATCCATCTATCTATCAATCCACATATCCATCTAGCCATCCACATATCCATCTATCCATCCATATATCAATCTATCTATCCATCCACAAATCCATCTATATAACCACCCACATATACATCTATCCATCCATATATCCATCTATCCTTCCATCCACATATCCATCCATCCATATATCATCCATCCATCCATATATCCAACCATCTATCCATATATCAATGCATCCATATATCCATCCATCCATCCATCCATCCATCCATCTATCTATCTATCTATCTATCTATCTATCTATCTATCTATCTATGTCTTTATTTTATCATTTATTTAAAGGGACATGAAAGGTTTCTGGATTTCACTAGGAATATAACCTATATATCTTTCCCCCCTTCTGGATCACGACCTTGTCATGGTGAAGGTATATTTCAATGAAGCAGTGAGTTATACCATGTAGGGTCACCCAAGATGGACACGTCATAATAGAAGAGAGGTCAAACAAATCGAAGTCCACTGGAGTATGAACTGGCAACCCACTCCAGTATCTTTGACAAGAAAACCTTATGGATAAGCATGACCAGTGACATAATGATGGATGTGCCTGGAGCGCTGCAGTCCATAAGGTCACGGAGAGTCAGACATGACTGAACAACTTAACAAAAACATATCTCTTTACTTTTGTGTACTTTATTTCATTAAGAAATGCTGAAAAGCTCTGTTTTTTTCGGCATAAAATCTTTCAAAAAGCTCCAAATAGGTTTCTCCGCTCTACAGCTCATGAAGACAGTGTACTTCTAAGTGACTCATAGTAACCAATTAGTGGCAACATTCTGCAACATGCTACTGATTGGCTCATTTGAAGCACTGTGCTTCAGAGTCTGTGTATTCATGAGCTACAGAGGGCAGACTCAAACAATTGTATGGTTTTAGGAAGAAATAAAACAGCACCTCTTAATAAAATAAAGTACATAAAATTAAATAGATATGCAGGTATATTATAAGACTAATGAAATCTAGAAACCTTCCATGTACCTTTAATTTGCAGGAAAGTGAGGGGAAGTTTAATGAGATTCTCTCACTTAACCAAGACATTGGTCTAGTGCACATACTTGACCCAGTGTAAGCAAATTTAGATGCTAACGCAGGAGAATCAGTAGTGGATGAAAACCCCAAAATAAACATTAAAAAAATCACCCTGATGTTTGCTAAATACCTTGGTCCTCATTCAATTGCAATTTTGCCAATTGAAGAGGGCTCTATATAAGCACATAACATATTTTTTGACGGAAGTTTTTAGTTAGTGAAGACCTTGATTTTGGATAGAAGTTCAGTGACTAAAAAGTTCTGTATAAAAAATATGCTGTGTGCTTATATAGAGCCCTATTCAATTGGCCAACTCGCAATTGAATGAGGCTCCTTGAGTTTTGGAAGCAATTGCTTTTGTGAGTTAACACCAGTGAAAATCCCTACTACAATTAGCATAAAATTCATAATTAATTTTGGCCAATCACAGGCAGCTAATACATTTTAAAACACTGCAACAATTAATGATGACAGTTTGTACAGTAAGGAATCATTGGATGTGTAGTCCCCCCTCTAGAAGGAAGTAGGAGGAGTCAGACACTGATCTGTAGATCTCTGTATTGAGCTGCTGTTGGTTTGAAGGTTAGTAAAGTTTTAAAATCCACACCCAAATGCAGTGTTTCTATTGGTAGGAACACTGTGCCTATGTAAGCAGCTCTGGGGTGTGGCAAATACATTTTATTTTTACATAAAATAAATCTGTGTGTATAGCCTGACTCCATGTAATGTGTGTCTGATATAAGCAGCAGGTGTTAGATTAGAGAGAGGGAAAAACAGGGAAACTTACATACCTTTAAGTATATTTGAGAAAACAGAAAACTAAGATAGATATAGTTAGACTTAAAGTGATATGTAAATTTGCTGGATTATGAATGCATCTGATAGAGGAGAATCAGTAGTGTATGAAAACATATTTTGCATGAAAAAATCCCCAAATAATCATTTAGGTACTTACATTGAAGTCAGCAAAATCTCTTGTAATTTCTGACAGTTTCAAATCAGGGTTAACACCCTCCAAACCCAGGCTAAATTAGCATCAAATTTAAAATGATTTTTTTTGTCCAATCAGGTTAGCGGAAACTTTTGAAATAACTCTGGAGTTTCTGTTTATGCTGAAAAGCAGCCTGGGATATGTATTGTATCACTGATATGTGCTATGTATTGCTAGTGACATAGAGACCGGAAGCTGCAAGGAGATTGGCTGAGCAAGCCACCGCAGGTAAATAGTGTTTTAATACGGCTCCCTTGATGCTGCAACGGAGGGTGGGAGGGTCAGATGCCTGTGTAGACACCCCTGGAGGTGTCAACATAATCATTAGAGGAATTTTTAGATATTAATAAAAATAAAATGTTTTATGAGATGTGCTGCGCACATATAGGCTGTTTTTTTTTCCTACGGAGTGCAGAAATGTATTAATCCATGATATTTTCATATCGCTTTAATAATAGCTATGAAGAGGAATACAGGGACATAGCAACCTGCCTGAATGAATACTCCTGCGCCATTTTATATGAGACATTGGAAGGGTGAATTTTCATTAAAGGGAGCAATAAATGGTACAATAAGTAACACAGGTCTTTTTTTTTCAGAAGACCAGTTTTCACTAGCATTATCTGAGTTATAAGTGAGCAAGTCATTGTGTCCAGAGGTATCGATGGACCTTAGATCTTTACGTGCCGTGCTGTTAGCTAAACTTTTTAATTAATCATATTTGTCAGTAGTGGATCCAGATGAATGAAAAATGCTAATGTAATACCTGCTATACAAAAAGGGTAATATGGAGGACTCTACATACCACTAAATTTGACATCAAAAGTATGCAAAATAAGGAAAGACTTCATGACCCGAAGAAGTATAGCTTACGACAGAAGGAAGATGGGTGAAATGATATAAAGTTATCAAAAGATTTAATGAAGCTCAAATTAGGGGGAAAAAGGAAGGAAAGAATAAGAGGTCATAATTAGAAGGTGGAAGATTTACTACTTTACAGAAGTAGGTAAGTGGCACAGTCTTCCAGTGGACATGGTAGAGTCAAATACAGCTAAGTACTTTATCACTGCCTGTGATAAGCATAAGACTATCTTGAGGCGATATGAAGACAAACATTTAAGTAGATACAATGGACAGGCCGATGGGTATTTTTTTTTATTCTTATATGTTTGTTGTCAAATATTTATTTCTATGTTTCTACAGTTCGGAGTAATGTACTCTGATTAATAGAAATATAGGACAGGAGAATAATTAGTTATGGTTTTTCTAACATAATAATCTTATGAAAGATAAGCTGCAGACCTTCCCTGAAGTTGCATCCATTGAGCCTCGCCAAAGAATCCTGCTCATATTTTAACAGTAGATAACATTTTCCTCCATCCTTTGCAACGTGTTAATATTGCTATTGTTTTTGCCTTGATCACAATCCCTATATAGCGCTATGGAATATGTTGGCGCGTTACAAATAAATGATAATAATTGTAATAATAATAAAACAGTAATTTTCCATTTTTTTGCAGACATGACCAATATGTACCCAAGAAACTGGTCCATCCATCAACTTTACGAAAAAAAAATATTAAACTCTTAACAGCAAAAAAACAAATGGAATTTGATATATTGGAAGACACAGATCAACACAAAATACAGAAAAAAGGACATTGATATTTGGAGAAACACAAAGTAATAAACAGAGGGACATTGTTAAAGACAAATATATGGGCACCGGAAGAGGGATTTGGCTAATGTTCTTCAAGTACATATTAAGCATATTTTATTAAAGGCAGAGGTCTCCAGATGTCTTTAAACCAATAACACAGCCAATGAAAATAACATATGATCTTGATACTATGGAAGGGGGGAGGGGGGGTACATTGCAGTAATGTAACAAAAGGCTTTTGAATCCCCTAAATGTAAGAACTAGTTTCTGAAAAATTAATATGCAATAGTGCCATAGTAACATAAATAGAGATCAAGGTTGAAAAAGGCTACTGGCCAATCAAGGCCAACCTTCTTGTTTTACATGAACCGTTAACAACAAAACATTGAAACATTGCCAATTCCTCCTTGATCCCCTGGATTAACACCCCATCTATTCTAACTGTCCAACATAATTTCGTATGTCCTTATTTATTCAAAAATATTTCCAATCCCCTTTTCAAGTTATCTACTGACCGCATTTGCTGTTACAACCTCCTTTGGTAGCGAGTACCGCAACCTGACTGCTCTTACTGTGAAGAACCATTTTCTTTAATATAAAATCTTTTTTCTTATATCCTCAAGGGATAACATCTTGTGACTCGTAAACCTATTGGCAAAAACATGTTCACCTGACAAAGCCTTATAGTGATCTGGGTTGGAATTATATAATATAATCATATCCCCTTTGGCCCCTCTGTCCGAAAATAAGTGTAATGGGGTTAATCATTCTTCATAGTTTAATCCCCCCACCCCCTTGTTAATCGTATTATAGTTCTCAGTATCTTTTCTAGTTCTATAATGTCTTTTTTGACACAGCACCCAATATTGTAGTCTAGATTACGAAGTAGGTTCTAGATTTATCTACTGGCAGGATTATATTTGCTTCCCTTACTTCTATATCCCTCCTAGGGCATACTAATATCTTACTTGGGACAATATGTATTCCTGCGTCGTACTCCTTATCTCATCAAATCATTATGAAGCCACATGGGTTATAATTTACTTATTTTACTTTTATTTACACATTGTAAGTGTTGATATGTATGATTATTTAGCAAAAACGTAAAAGTTGCCAGTTTATTTTCTGCATTTTTACCTGACAGTGCTCTGTTCCAGCCTCTACTTTTTATTGATGTCCTTAGAATATTAAAATGTGCACTTTTAAAAATAAAAAAGTTAGTGGGGTCCAATCTTTGTTGGCCCCTCTATGTTTACTTTTTAAAAATAACTTCAAATGAGACTGTTACGATCACTGTTGCCCAAGGCTTCTCATACGCCAAAATGTGAAAAACTGCACTACGCAGCCGCAAGTCTTTTGTTCTGCAAAGCCTGTAACTGTTATGTTCGAAAATCGCTACTAAATTGCAACAAATCAACTGGCGTTCAACCCCGTAACCCGCAAATAGAGCCAAAAAGCCAATGGGTACTAGAGAGGACCCGCTAGGGGGTTAAAGTCCTATCTGTTGCACTGTAAATGCAAATATAAACACACTACTGTACTAATAAGTAAAGGGAAAGTGATGTTAGGTATTAAAATTAATAGCACAACATTCTCAAGCATGCAAATCTGCAAAATAAAAATGTTTTTTTTTCTGTTTAATTTCCGTGTTATATCAATCCTGGCAACCAATGTGTTAATACATATATTGGAACTCGCATGGACTTGAATATCATATTTACTGATTTATTAATATTGCATTATTTTTGGAATGCGGGTCCGAACGAAACTCGTAATTGAAACCCGTAAAGCTTTGAAATCCAACCTCCATTTTTCAGTGACGTAATGATGACGATCTCATTTGCTATTGCCTTCATCACGGGTTTGACTAATTGATCATGTTCACGGCCGCACATCCAACGTGCGCAAGTATGGTTTACGGGTTTGTGTCTTAAGCCAGTAACTCGCGGCATGGTCTAATATAATAGCTCTGTAATGCAGCCAAATCTTAAGCCCGCAGCCTTTGCGGGTGTCACGATGCCGCTACGGGCGTCGAATTTAATAGGGCTGTATGTGTACTCAAAATCCTTTTCCCTTTGGCTGAATGGGTCTCATTTATCCAGCTTAATTTAAGATAGTTAAAATCTAACATTATTACAGCTTGACCATGGTTCACTACATTTCCAATTAGTAGCAGTAATTGTGTTTCGTCACATTCTCTTATTTTTGGTGGCTTATAGCACATCTATAACAATATTGCTTGGGATTTGTACTTATTTCTTTTGTTCAACCATAAATATCTTCCCTAACTGGAGGCTTTAAATTAGGCTTCACATAAAGACATATTCCATATCAATGTTTCCTTGTGTGTATTCTGCTCAGAGCATGTGGGAATCAAATGTATACCAAATTTGCAAATAAAACTTAATTTTTGCATTAATTACACTTGCTATTCATTTTTTATGTAGTTTCAGCTATGTTGAGAATTGACCAGCAGTCATATTAGTTTCAAATATATTACCTAATTTTCCAGATTCTTAAAAGCAAGCACATGCTTCTTATCGGGATCGACAATAAGGCTGAACCAGTGACACAGGGCCATACAACACCCACCTAAACAGAGGTGTCTAGCTTCAGTCGCCCTACAGACTTTCATATTTTATCTGTGTATATATCATGGGATGTTTTTTACTGTCCCCTTTTCCAAAATTAACATCCTTCCCCTCTAAGCTATGCCAAACTTCTCCATGACCCTCCCCACTCTCCACATTCATTAAACACTGATCAGGGTAATTTCATGGAGGTAGAAACTGGGGGGGATGAGGGGAAACAATTCCCCCAGATTTTTCAATGTGTGTGTTTATGTGTAGAGAAGCAGTTAATTGGTATTTTTATACTATATGCCGTGTCCCCCCAGATTTTCTTTGGCTCCTACATCCATGGTTAATTTCATTCTCTTTCACCATCGAAGAACAAACCCCACAGATTCCCCAGCTCCGTCCACCTCCAGGTCTAATGCAACTACTTCTCTCTTGAGTTTTATCCTTCAGGGGGAGCAGCAGATGATGAGTTTTGAGTGAGTTGGACGCGTCTAGCAGAAATGCTTATGATAGACTGGAGTGGGGATAGGAGATTGAATGGAAGGCCAATTAAAATGGAGTTGCAGTAGTCAAGCTAGGAGACTGGGGCTTTAGTGGTGTTGTCCGAGAGGAACAGACCATATTGATGATGTTTTGGATGGGGAGACGGCAGGACTTGGTGAGTAATGAGATGTGGGTTATGCAGGAGAGTCAATTGTGACACAGAGCCAATGGATTTGAGGTTGTGGAGCTGACTACAGAAAGGGATATTATAGGTGTGGAGGTGGAAGGGGTGGTGAATAACCAGTGACTCTATATTGAAGATGTTCGATGGAGACGGAAGCCGGATTGTAGTGGGTCAAATAAGGATTTGTCAAACTGCGGGAACGGCTAGGCTAAGTTTTGAGGCCAGGAGGAGTAGAGAGATAAGTTGATAAAGGCATGAAGGATCAAGAGAGGGCTTCCTTATAATGGCTGTGATGAGACCCACTTAAAAGAGGATGAAGACATGTCAGCAGCGAGAAAAAAGTTTAAGAGATGAATTAGTACCCAGGTTTGGATGGTTGAGAAGGAAAGGATAAGATATGAAGTAGTGGTGTCACATGGGCAGGTAGTGAGATGAGAAGAAGACAGGAGTTTGTATACATTGTGTATACATTGTGTATCTGGTATAAAGCAGAGTGGAAATGTAAGAGTGGACATACGTGGAAGCAATGTGTTTGTAGGTTGGTTCATATATATTTGAGAGTGCATGTTCATTTGATGAGCTAATGTGACATTTTATTTTGAAAGTACTGTATCCTATTTTATTTCTCATAACAGATCTCCTGCGTACTATTTGAAATTATTTTTATTTTGTTTCTTTCGACCTTTATATGAACAAAGCTCTTGTTATTACTGGTCAGTGTAAAAACCTCTTTAGTAACAATTGTCTTCTAAAACTGGGTTCATTTTTGATGATGTCAAATGTATTTAGCTGTGATGTTGGGCAGAAAGATAAACCTTTTAATAAAACTTGAGTGGAGATGTATTACACTATATTATTCATAATTTTCCATTTCTTCTCCTCATCCTGGTAAATGGTCTTTTGGACCTTTGCCACAGAGTTCCTCTTAAAATGACACACCAAAAGTTCCAAATACGGTATAATTTGATATTATAGGTAATAAAAAGTACTTTATAAATTACAAATACAGCAAACAGAGATTTAAATCTTTTGTTAATGAGAGATCATTAGCAATAATTACATATTTGCCTCTGAGGCACTGGACCTATTTTCTAGAGTGCAAAAAAAAAGACCAAGCATGCCTAGTGTTTTGATGCATTTTCCTTATACTCACAACGATGGACTCAATGTTTCAAGGACTTATCATGTATTAGTAGGGATAGTAAGATTCTATATTTTACTTTTTGACAGTCACTAGTAGAAAAGTAATTAAGACATAGCTTTTTTTTAATAACTAATAAAACTGGAGAAATTTTAAAATGATTTTAAAAGAAAATAAGCAAGGTGAAAATTTACCTCCAGTTTTATATACCAAATTATTTTGCAAAGCAGAAACCAGAAATATGGTTGGAGATAATACTAGAATATCTCAGCAGTTAGGCATTACTCTCATCACTCATTCTTGGCGATCTCAACATAGCCACTCCCACACCCACACCCAGCCTCTATGATGTCACAGGCACACACCCTCTGTCAGTCAAAATCATTCCCATTGCCTTTAATGCATACACACCCCTGAAACCTGTTTGGTGAAAGTCACTTAGGAGGAGGAACAACACTCTGTCTGTGCTGTGAGGCAGAGAGGAGGCGTTCTGAGAGATGTAAACAGACAAAGAGTCATACATTTTTTAAGATGAGATATCTTGGTAAAAAAGGCACGTATTTCTAAAATTCAAAAAGTATTCCAATCTGCCTTCATAAGATCTTTCCACTTGTGTCCAAATTGTGCTAAATTAACTGACCCTTTAAGAACCTATCTCTCTACTTCCACTGGCTTCAAAACTGCTTTAACGGCTCATCTACAATCCCCTTACCAAATGTATTTCCTCCTATTCCCTTCTTGACCCCTTCCAATCTGGCTTCTGGGCCCAAAACTCTACAAAAACAGTCCTCACAAAAGTCACCAATGCCTTGCTTAATGCCAAGTAAATGGGTCACTTTTCTATTCTAATTCTGCAGGACCTCTCTGCTATCAGTTGACCACCCTCTTTTAATCCAAACTCTCCGCTCTCTTGGTACTGTGATACAAAAAGCTCATGATTCCCATCCTACCTATAAAATCATATATTAAGTGTCTCCTTCTCTGACATCACTTCTTCACCTCACTCTCTATCTGTTGGTGTACCCCAAGGTTCAGTCCTAGTCCCCCTCCTCTTCTCCATCTATACATCCTCCCTTGGTACCCTAACAATAGCTTTTGGATTAGAGTATAATTTCTATGCAGATGACAATCAAATCTACCCCTCGCCATTTTGTGGAAATATAAAAACATAACAACCTTTTTAAACCCACTTGGAATTGGATTGTAGCTCAGCTACTGTTTTGACAATTACTTTCTATTCTAATGTCAGAAACTGACATTTAACTTATGTTAAATATTCAAATGTGAGCACAACTGTAGTATTTATTTACTGTTCTACTGTTCGGTAGAGGCTTCGATTTTTGCCCACCATAAATGAAATGTCTGTTGTGGTAAACTACCTCTTGACAAAATCTACTATACAAGCTAGGAACCAGCCCCACGCTGATGAGAGGCAGTAACCACGAAATCCATACTGAGCTTTCCTTAAAGCTGTGTAATACAGCAGGCATATGCCTAAAAGGAGCCATATTGGAAATGGTATTGAATTAAAAAGTGAAGCCTTTGTTGACACATTTACATGTCCCTATTCAGGTTCCCATAGTGCACTATAAAAATCTGATATTACCCAAGGGTATAGTTTCTGCAAAAATGTGAAATGATCAACTTTCTCAACTAGTTAATACTTAACTTTTATTGGATTAAACAACATGACATGGACATACACATTAATAATCTTGATTATAAAACACTATATACAAGTTTATATCTTAGACTCTGCAATTTTATCTATAAGAGGTACCCAGAAGTATAATTATGAATATAGTAGGTCAGTCTCATCAGAATTGCAAATAATCCTGGCTATATAATTAATTGCCACCGGATATAATCTCCCTTAGTTTTGGTGTATACTCCCACAGATTCTGGCATACAAACTCTAGTCATTTCAATATAGTAACTTAATACTCTTTGGATTAGATATATCTAATCTTATTGAAAGGCACATTATTAGGACCCACAATTTGTCCTCTTGCTTGCTAGAATGCAATCTGTCTGACTACTCTGTGTGCCCAGTATTGGATATTATAGTTACTTTCATCTATGGTACATCCCCTTGCAAGAGCAGTGCCATCGGACCAATTAACACACTCTTGACGTCGCAGTGCCATCGGACCAATTAACACACTCTTGACGTCATCAAAATATGATGATTAATGACATCTTTTAACTTTTTTTAGACATGTGTGAGCACAAATGTACTATTTATTTACTGTATATTTTTTATAAATGTTTAACTTAATTCATTTTATCTTCCTCAATATAATTAAGAAACCACTTTTAAAATATGGGAGTGTGAAGCCCTCTCCATGTGGGAGTGTGAAGCACCATTAATGTGGGATTGTGAAGCCCCATCCATGTGGGATTGTGAAGCCCCATCCATGTGGGAGGGTGAAGCCCCATTAATGTGGGATTGTGAAGCCCCATCCCTGTGGGAGGTGAAGCCCCATTAATGTGGGATTGTGAAGCCCCATCCATGTGGGATTGTGAATCCCCGTCCATGTGGGATTGTGAATCCCCGTCCATGTGGGAGTGT
Organism: Discoglossus pictus; assembly: GCA_027410445.1. Taxonomy (NCBI): domain Eukaryota; kingdom Metazoa; phylum Chordata; class Amphibia; order Anura; family Alytidae; genus Discoglossus; species Discoglossus pictus. The sequence goes on along the minus strand of CM050173.1, from coordinate 13,291,144 downwards.
GAATCCCCGTGCATGTGGGAGTGGGAATCTTAGTTTAGCCTATGTCTCAAAATGCCAAGTTGCTACACTACATATATGAAGGATGACAGAAAAGGGGCTATTTTAGAAGCCGACAGGCTGTTAGTGTGTTGGCTGCTAAATAGTAAGTGAAGTGGGAATTTTAAATAAAAAAATATGTTGAGGAGAATAAAATTGATTAAAAAACTAGTTAGAACATTTACAAAAATAAAATATATATATCGAGTCTCTTTAAGATATGTTATTACTCGACACCCTGAAGCTTTTCAATCATCAGAACATACATTGCATGTGATGGTTTGTATTACCACAGAAAAATGGTTGAAGAAAAGCTATTGGCAGAATGAATTCTCCCTTTTCCTACTATTGATTAGGTAACAAAGTAACTGGACAGCAGACTTTAATAGGTATGTATGATGGTTAGTCATCAAAGCTATTTTTGTTTTTTACTTCTTGGTATTTTTGATTTTGTATTAAGTTATCAGGTGTAAGTCTACATACATGCACCAGACTAATTGTATTAATAATTATTAATCAATACAGATATCTCAACATTTGTTCCTAAAAACAGCAGGTAATGTAGTTTGTAACAACCCCACCCCCCAAAAAAAAAATACTGCTTTAAGTGAGAACACATGATCACCGATTGGAAAAATGATAACGGACCCCGATGCTTTCATCTGTTACATAAAACACCTGGCTGGGTACGATGGCATATTGAATGTCGGTGAATGTACGTGTTCTCTTGACACCTTTATAAACTCTTTTATAGCTGATGAGACCTATATCTCTGCACCACCGGCTACTTAAAGATTTTTACTTTGAAACCGACACCGAAAAAAGGGCCAATTTCAACCATAAGCTAAATCCTATTTCTCATGTAATCTGGTCCCCTTCACTATTGGCATCAGTGTCCCCATCAAACATTCATTCACACTCCATCATGGATGACTTCTCATGACTTGTCTACCTTTCTCGTCATTCCTTCTATACTATACTACATCGGCAGCCATTTTACTGGCTCTTCATATCTTACAGAATATTATTCAAAATATTTGCACGCAGGGGCGTAGCTACTGCAAGGGAAACATATACAAAGTATTGGGGTTCCCTACAAGTTAGCAAGGTAGGAGTCTAATACCTATCATAAACATGGTACTCTTGAAATTAAACTGGCTGTTTTCGACCCGTAAATAGTTTACACATACATAAAACTTATTTTATCACTAAGGTTAAGATAAAAGTATATCTAACACTACCGAATACAGCTTTAATATTAGATTCACCTGTAATTTATGTGCATATCTGATTTTCTATCATTTTTTCTACCCATTTATCTATCTATCTATCTATTCATCCATCCATGGGTGTAGTAACTGTGGATTTTTTTCTGTGTTTGAATGTATCTATATATAAGCTATTTTATGACAGGTGTATACCAATGAACTGTAACCCCCCCCCCCCCCCAGAATTATTCTGGCTCCTACATCCATGTATCTACTCATCTATCTATCTATCTATCTATCTACCCATCTATCTATCTACCATCTATCCATCCACCCATCCATCCATTCATCTACCAATCCATCTATCTACCCATCCATCCATTCATCTACCCATCCATCCGTCTATCCATCCATCCATTCATCTACCCATCCATCCATCTATCTACCAATCCATCTACCTACCCATCCATCCATTCATCTACCCATCCATCCATCTACCCATCCATCCATCCATCTACCCATCCATCTACCTACCCATCCATCCATTCATCTACCCATCCATCCATCTACCCATCTACCCATCCATCCATCTACCCATCCATCCATCCATCTACCCATCTATATATCTATCTACCCCTCTATCTATCCATCTATCTACCTATATGGAGAAGTTATATCATGCCCTCCCGTCACTAGCTTCACCACTGACTCAGTCAATATACTTCTTATAACTCACTCAGTAATACTGCCCTTTTGTTACATCTCTGCCAATTTCTTTAAATATTACTCCAACGTTTTTCCTTTTTCCTCGTGTTTCCCCCCCACTTTACCTCCTCCCATTTTCTCTCACAGCTTCTTATATATTCAAAAACCACATCATCACTTTTAATTAACTTTTTAAACCCATCTTTTTCAGAGAAGCAAACCAACCACATCCCTGATATATACAAAGTAAATACCTGCAAAGACTACCTGCCCTGTTGACATTACACACAGACACCTCCGTCAGCTCGTCCAGCTCATTGACAGACTAATATTAAATATCCAACTCTTTCAACCCATTTTGCAAAATGGTTACATTGTATCACTATGTTTGCTAACTTTATGCACCATTTACATATAGTAATGTAGGCACTTTATAGATAAATGATTATAATAGTTGGAATAAATTCGGTGGTGGTCATCTCTTCTGGGAATCCTGTTTCTTTTTAAAAATGGCGCCCAAAGAGTTTTTACTGCAATACCCCTCCTGTAATCTTCTCACAGAAAAAGGAAATTCTGAATAATGGAAAAAAAATGGCTTAATGGGAACTCGAGTCCTCTTAATCCCGCAGAGCCAGACTTAGAGTAATACTGCATAAGTGAAATTGTCAATTTTCTCCAGTCTTGTAGTATTTTCCGTGCAAAAATAAAACTGCTTTGTGGAGCTAAAATAATACATAAGCATTTACTACTGTCCGCTTTAGAATGTGAACTCATATCAGTCCCTTCCTCTGTCTGTTTCCAAAAGGTATTTTGGGATATGGAGATGATATCTCACTGCCTACCTGGTATGATCATCAGATACAGATAGATACTCCGAAACAACTATTTTTAAACTGACTCTTTCACCCAACTCAATATGTTTCAAAGTAATTGTTAAAGAAAATGAAAAACTACCTATACATTGTACCGACCATTGGGTTCTAAAGTTATTTATTCCTGAGAAAAACAGCATTGTTGTTGCTTTATTCTTATGGAAATGAGTGGCTCTTGGATACAAATACAAGACAAGACAATGACCAATGAAATTATCATGTAATTAAATCCCTTCTTCACCCTTATCAAGAACTCGGACCTGCAAATTAGCATACTGAGCCACACATTATCACAAAGGACATAATATATCAGCCTAGTATATCGCAAGCATTTGTTGTAGAGTAAAGTGGTTACTTTGTTGTGTTGAAGGGGCTTGTTTACTGCAATGAAGTTGTGAGCTATACCATGTAGGGCCACCCAAGATGGGCAGGTCATAGCAGAGAGGTCAGAAAAATTGTGGTCCACTGGAGATGGACCTGGCAACCCACTCGAGTATCTTTGCCAAGAAAACCATATGGATAAGCACAACCAGAAATACAGACAGATGTGACTGGGTGCTGCGGATCATATGGTCACGAGAGTTGAACATGACTGAAGGACTGAACAACAACAACAAAGTGTCTAGTACAATGTATGGATAGTTTTTAATGCACTTTAAAATTAAACCAACTTCCTTCAGTGATGCACTGACCCCTTTTACACGTTGCCCAACATATTAAAAAATACATCCCAGATTTCCCCAAACAAACCAGCTAACTGGCAAATACCTTGGTCCATCCCCTTAATTTATTTAGCTATTTTTCAGTTATTTAATTTAAATTGTAAGCCTGAGGCCCCTTGGTCTTGGGAAGAGCTTTGTATAATGCCTGACCGATGGGTTTACTGTACCCCAAACCTATAGAACATGTTGGTTCAATATTCCCACCATTGAGTCGTCAAAACCTGATACATTTAAGACTTCAAGTAGACCAGTGTCCATTTTTTGGTCTGTTAAAAGTATATTACTATTATTAGAACAAATGTGGTAAAACAGTGACTGGCCTGACGCCATAGGAGTTCCCTAACATGGGTGATCCCAATCTCTTCAATGAAAGCCATATTGAAGTCATTGTATTTGCTGCAGACCTCAATGACTTCCGGTGATAGATCACACAAAGCCTACAGTATTTTATAAACCATTAAATCATTACTGTATAATCAAAGGACCATCTTCACAAGCTTGCAAAGTATGTAAGAAGACAGCAACATAAAGGCATTTCAGACTGTGTCAAGGTAGATTCTATCTTGAACTGATAGTCTGCCAGCAGCTTGAGTGGGAGGGTAATCCTATGGGGCCTTACACTACCATTGAGATCTAATGGGGCTATCTGAATAAACATTTTTATTTGATCTCATACCACTCATTCACGATTCTAATCCTTTTACAGACACAAAATGTCAATCATCATTAAAGTAAAATGTAATCCAATAGTTAAAACGAATGGCTGTAATTATTTATTTCAACTATGTGAAAACATGTTGCACATTATCAAGTAAAGTTCTCGAAAACAGCATATTAAAAAAGCCAAAAAGCTTTTAAGCCAAAACATCATGGATGCAGAGAGAGGAGCCCCTATCAAATGGCTGCTTCTAAATGTAAAATCCAAGCGTACAGGTGCAGAAGGTACTTTTTGATTTCTAAATTAATTAATCAAAGGTTTTCTTTATAATGTTTCCAATTATATTATAGGAATTATTGTCTCTAAAGTGTGAAGGAGACCTATATATAGTTTACAGTGATTTCTTCAACTTGCTTTACAAGTGGACATTTCAAGCTTGATTAGCCACCACTAATTACCCTATATGATAAAGTTATACACAGAGTTTATGTGAGCCATAGACTGTGCAAGACTTTGTTTCCCCAGGAAGACTGAAAGAGTTAACTCCTGCAGCAGTTAATTGGCCCAGCTGTGGATAGCCTTTAACAGACTGCTAGTGTAGTGAACAGTCAATCAGTGCTGGAGAGAGGAAGACATACACACAGTAATGTGGACCTGAGAAGCACCTTTTAGCAGAATGAAAATGTGGAATGCTCAAGAATATATGTCAGGGATTAAAAACTAACTATTGGACTGTTTATGTTTTGTTTTTGCTCCATCCAGGTTTAACTGGGTGGAAGCTCTGTTAGTAAGGGATCTATCTAACAGTGAAGTTAGTGCTCTGATGAAAGCTAGACATGCTCATTTTGTTTGGTGTAAATATTGTATCCCTGGCAAATATATTCCATATAAAAGTTTTGAAAAGCATTAAACAAGATATTATTCCTATGTGGAGTGAAATTATTGAAATTATGCACTTGGGATGATTTTATTAAATCCCAAGTATCATCTGGAGAACTCTAACATAGTATATATTAGAATTCCAACCTACTTAACTCCTACAACCCTCATAGGCTAAATGATGTCTGTTTGCGTGTAACGAGTTTACATGTGTGTTAATTGACATTACAAGCATATCTATATATATATATATATATATATATATATATATATATATATATATATATAAGAATTATTACAAGAGTCCATTATATAGGAAAAGGCTGGGGAATGTGCAGAGTAGGTTTTGTAGAATCTATTGTAGAGGCCTGGGGGAGGTGCTGGGAGAGGTGGGGAATATACAGGGGTAGGCTGGGGAATATACAGAGTAAGTCTTGGGGAATCTATTGTGGAGGCCTGGGGAGGTGCTGTGAGGGGTGGCTGATATACAGGAGAAGGCTGAGGAATGTACAGAGTAGGTCTTGCGGAATCTATTGTAGAGGCCTGGGGGAGGTGCTGGGAGGGGTTGGAGATATACATGGGAAGGCTGGGGGATGTACAGAGTAGGTCTTGAAATAATCTATTGTAGAGGCTTGGGGGAGGTACTGGGAGGGGTGGGGAATATACAGGGGAAGGCTGGAGGATGTACACAGTAGGTTTGAGGGAATCTATTGTAGAGGCCTGGGGGAGGTGCTGGTAGGGGTGAGGAATATACATGGGGAAGGCTGGGGGATGTACAGAGTAGGTTTGGGGGAAGGTATTGTAGAGGCCTGGGGGAGGTGCTAGGAGGGGTGAGGAATATACAGGGGAAGGCTGGGGGATGTACAGAGTAGGTTTGGGGGAATCTATTGTAGGGGCCTGGGGGAGGTGCTGGGAGGGGTTGGAGATATACAGGGGAAGGCTGGGGGATGTACAGAGTAGGTTTGGGGGAATCTATTGTAGAGGCCTGGGGGAGGTGCTGGGAGGGGTTGAAGATATACAGGGGAAGGCTGGGGGATGTACAGAGTAGGTCTTGAAATAATCTATTGTAGAGGCTTGGGGGAGGTACTGGGAGGGGTGGGGAATATACAGGGGAAGGCTGGAGGATGTACACAGTAGGTTTGAGGGAATCTATTGTAGAGGCCTGGGGGAGGTGCTGGTAGGGGTGAGGAATATACATGGGGAAGGCTGGGGGATGTACAGAGTAGGTTTGGGGGAAGGTATTGTAGAGGCCTGGGGGAGGTGCTAGGAGGGGTGAGGAATATACAGGAGAAGGCTGGGGGATGTACAGAGTAGGTTTGGGGGAATCTATTGTAGGGGCCTGGGGGAGGTGCTGGGAGGGGTTGGAGATATACAGGGGAAGGCTGGGGGATGTACAGTGAAGGTTTGGGGGAATCTATTGTAGAGGCCTTGGGGGGGGGGTGCTGGGAGGGGTGGGGAATGTACAGGGGAAGGCTGGGGGATGTACAGAGTAGGTCTGAGGGAATCTATTGTAGAGGCATAGGGGAGGTGCTGGGAGGGGTGGGGAATATATAGGAAAAGGCTGGGGAATGTACAGAGTAGGTCTGGGGGAATCTATTGTAGAGGCCTGGGGGAGGTGCTGGGAGAGGTGGGGAATATATAGGAGAAGGCTGGGGAATGTACAGAGTAGGTCTTGGGGAATCTATTGTAGCGGCCTGGGGAGGTGCTGGGAGAGGTGGGGAATATACAGAAGAAGGCTGCGGGATTTACAGAGTAGGTCTTGGGGAGTCTATTGTAGAGGTCTGGGGGAGAGGTGGGAGATATACAGGGGAAGGCTGGGAAATGCACAGAGTAGGTCTGGGGGAATCTATTGTAGAGGCCTGGGGGAGGTGCTGGGAGAGGTGGGGAATATACAGGGGAAGGCTGGGGGATGTACAGAGTAGGTCTGAGGGAATCTATTGTAGAGGCCTGGGGGAGGAACTGATAGGGGTGGGGAATATACAGAAGATGGCTGGGGGATGTACAGAGTAGGTCTGAGGGAAACTACTGTACAGGCCTGGGGGAGGTGCTGGGAGAGGTGGGAGATACAGGGGAAGCCTGGGGAATGTACAGAGTAAGTCTTGGGGAATCTACTGTACAGGCCTGGGGGAGGTGCTGGGAGAGGTGGGAGATACAGGGGAAGCCTGGGGAATGTATAGAGTAAGTCTTGGGGAGTCTACTGTACAGGCCTGGGGAGGTGCTGGGAGGGGTGGGGAATATACAGGAGAAGACTGAAGGATGTACAGAGTAGGACTGAGGGAAACTATTGTAGAGGCCTGTGGAAGGTGCTAAGAGGGGTGGGAGATATACAGGGGAAGGCTGGGAAATGTACAGAGTAGGTCTTGGGGAATCTATTGTAGAGGCCTGGGGGGGGGGGGGGGGTGCTGGGAGAGGTGGGGAATATGCAGAAGAAGGCTGGGGAATGTACAGAGTAGGTCTTGGGGAATCTATTGTAAAGGCCTGGGGGAGGTGCTGGGAGAGGTGGGGAATATACAGGGGTAGGCGGGGGAATATACAGAGTAAGTCTTGGGGAATCTATTGTAGAGGCCTGGGGGCGGTGCTGGGAGAGGTGGGGAATATGCAGAAGAAGGCTGGGGAATGTACAGAGTAGGTCTTGCAGAATCTATTGTAGAGGCCTGGGGGAGGTGCTGGGAGGGGTTGGAGATATACAGGGGAAGGCGGGGGGGATGTACAGAGTAGGTTTGGGGAAATCTATTGTAGAGGCCTGGGGGAGGTGCTGGGAGGGGTGAGGAATATACAGGGGAAGGCTGTTGGATGTACAGAGTAGGCTTGGGGGAATCTATAGTAGAGGCCTGGGGGAGGTGCCACGAGGGGTGTGGAATATACAGGGGAAGGCTTGGGGATGTACAGTGAAGGTTTGGGGGAATCTATTGTAGAGGCCTTGGGGGGGAGGTGCTGGAGAAGGTTAGGAAGGGCTGAAGCTTGGAGATAACTTTCTTGTAAGCAAATACTTATATAAAATACACTATATATATATTTGTGGGCATATTTGTGTGTCCCAGCTCAACTTCCCAGAATGCAGTGTAATAACTGTTTTTCTCGGAACTCTGAGCTGGAAGCGTTTTTTTAACTTGCTTTAGACATTCAAATGTGAACACAGATGTACTTTTTATTTATTGTACGACTGTACGGTGGAGGGCTTCTATCGCTCTTTTGCCCACCATATTATAAATGATTGTTGTGGTGAACTACCTACTCATAATTTCCACAACATAGGCTGAGATCCCGCTCCATGCTGATGATAGCCAGTAAGCTTGAAACAGCTGTACATGGATTGGATACTCGGCCTGTGTTTATTCCAACCTTGGCTTTGCATTAAAGCTGTGTAATACAGCATGCATAAGCTTAAAGGAAGCCATGTTTGATGATGGCTACGGAATGAAGAGCGAGGCATTTGTGGGCATATTTGTGTGTCCCAGCTCAACTTCCCAGAATGCAGTGTAATAACTGTTTTTCTCGGAACTCTGAGCTGGAAGCGGGTTTTTTAACTTGCTTTAGACATTCAAATGTGAACACAGATGTACTTTTTATTTATTATATATATATATATATATATCATTTTTTACTTATTTATTTATTTATAATTACATATATACAATTTTTTGTGGAAAACTAAATTGCATTGCAATGTAAAGTGGATTTTCCACTTTTTGTTTGCCACTTAAAGGCTTAAGGTATGTATGGAATAGAGATGCATATGAGATAAATTACATTCCATACTATGCCATTTTATTACGCTGATTTATGATCTATTAAGACACTTACAATATCTCATCACTGTGTATGAATCTAAATGAATATCACAGCAGGATGACATATTTATGTCATTTGAACTAAAGGTCATCTGCAATGTGTATTATATTCACCAAGACTGATATTATCTCACTTTCCTCTGAATTATACAATTACCAAACAAATACTGTCTAATAAGTCAGCAACACTTGATTTATCAGTCATAGAGTATAATATAGATTGTAATATAATGTACCAACTATCCTCTTATTTCTCACACAGTTTTGATTGAATTTAGCCCAAAACAGAGCTCCTAAGCAGGAAAAAATAAAATGTTATGGCCCATTATGGATTATTTTGAAGGGTTTAGCTACCGGGCAAGGATAATGTAAAATGAGAAAAATATCAGATATGTTTGAATGATTCAATAAAATAATAATATTTGCAGTTCTGTAAACCATTTTCATAAAGCTTTTCAATGAAAATCTTATTTTAAGCAGCCAGTTGTGTCTGCATGCTGACATAGATCCTACTGCAAGCTGAACTGCAATTTCTTTGCCTATTGTAGAGTACCAGAAAACGTGCGTCAGTCGTCAACGTAACAGAACAGAGACGTTATCTACATCTTAAAGTTTCTCCTATTGTTTATTTCCTGTTAGGAACACGAGCACATTCAAAAAAGCAAAACTGATAGCAACAAATCAAAATGTTAGATCATTTTATTATTTATCTAAAAATGACTTGCCCATTATCCACTCAAGTTCTCCAACCATAAGATGCTTAAATCGTTATTTAATTACACCTATCTCAAAAAAAAAAGTGTGTTTATGACGTCATCGCGAGGCGTCTAAACTGCGTGGCACCCCATAATCAAGCTCCGAATTTCAGAATCTAGTATACTATACTACTATGGAGCAATATTCTATCGCTAATAACAATTTATATTAGGCCAATGGGGCTCATGGGTATTAGACTGAAGAATTAACTGTGCATTTATACAACAATTCTGGATTAGATAGGCACTATTTAATAATTGACCAGCTATTACAATATCTATAAAATATATCACTACACTATCCCTGATACATAAGAATTAACTAGGTATTGGTTCAAACGTCACTATTTTTATTATTAATAAGCACTAGCACTTGTATTAACTAAGAGCACTTTATCAGAAACACTTACAGTGGTGATTATACCTCTAATATAATCCAAATTATTTGGATTTCTCTCTCAGTTATATTTAACGCACAGGCACTTTATATAGATTCCGGATTAGTTAATTATACCCATGCAATTAATGAATTTGACATCCTGCCTCTGATAATTTTTTACATTTATAACACATATATTAAAAGCTAAGTTTTAACTTTAGTCTCTTTGAGATTAGATAATTAGTAATAAGTGTGCACAGTAAGAGGGATACCCTTTGTCCCTTTTGTTGAATATTATAAATCCTTCTGATCCCTAGTAGCACCCTAATTGTCCATATGTCTCATCTAACCTGAGCCACCTTTCTCTTTATGCTGTCATTCTTGATAAAATAATGATACACAGATTGTAAGGATTAGCATGTATTTAGAAAATATTTTGTTGTCTGTTTGCCAAGAGATTTGCACATTTTTCGACTTAATAACCCCATCAGAATAGCTGTTTAGGTTTCTGTTGAAATATAAACACACAGATTTGAAAGCAGATACAATCAAAAAAGGCCTCTCCACATTGCCCATTTTATCTACCTAAAATATTGGCTTAATTTAGCTTCAGGATTGCCTTGTCCTTATCCCAGGCATATTTAAATCTCCTTATTGTGTTTCACTCGACCAATTCAACTGGAAGGTTGTTCCACTAATCTACAACTCTTTCTGTAAATTGTACACTTGAACTTTATTACATCCTTTCATATACAGTAGACTCTAAGTTAACCAGAACTCAAGCAACCAGAAAAAAAATTGAATACTGTACTTTAAAAAAAAATTAAAATGTACAGGGCGCAACAAATGTCAGGAGCCAGGTTGTCATGCCACAAAATACTTACAGGTACCTAGACTCCATCCACTGTATGTCTGTGCAATTCAGTGTTACCTGGAAGCAGACAGGCGTGAGTGACTGAGCCAGGGCAGTGGTGTTGTTACATTCCCTGGGGTCAGCACAGCACCCTCCAGACCAACGTACCTGTGTGTAAGTGAGGAGTGAAAGCTGCTGCTGCTAGAACAGCCCTCACTGACAAATATAGTTAGCAGAGCATCCTATGTGCAGCTAATCCAGGCCTCTTTTATTAGTGACTCTCAAGCAACCAGAAAATACATTTATCCGGCATCTACCAATCAACATTGGTGCCAGATAACTGAGAGTCTAATGTATTTGAATGTTTCTATCATATCATCCCTCTCTTTTCTATCTGCTAAGCTATACTATGAATTGTCTCCATTTTGTTAAAGTCCTAAGGTCTTTAAACTATGGATCTATGTATGTAGTGACATTTGTACCACTATTTTCTGCTGCAAATTCCTCTACCAATATATCCAAGCATCCTAATCACTTTTCTTGCAGTTGTGTTGCTTTGCTTGCCTACCTTTAAATCATACACTATAATAACTCCCAAGACTATATCCTCATCAGTTGCTGTTATCATGTTATCATTAAGTAAATATTCTAACTGGAAGCAGTGAATGGGCTCTGATTTCAGATAATTTTAGCAAGACCTAAGTGTGTTCACTGGTGGTCCAGTTGTTAGGATTCAGCGCTTTCACCAATGTGACCTGGGTTCGATTCCAAGTCAGGGAACCAAGAGGTCACACCACCTTGAAGCAAAGCAGAGTTGGACCTGGTCAGTACTTGGTATACCTAGGTGGTCTCTCAACCATGTACTGACCAGGCCCAACCCTGCTTAGCTTCAGGGTGGTGTGACCTCTTGGTTCCCTGACTTGGAATCAAACTGCCCCCATCCAGACCCACAGCTACAGCTCTGTGTTGTGAAAAAACAGAGATTTTTTTTTCATCTGGAATGCTGGAATCACCTAAACAGGTAAGTTATAGTTATACTGCTCTGTGCATTCCTGAGTTCAATCAATCAAGTCTTCCCTGTGAGCCTCAGCTATCTGATATTAATCATGCAACAGTCAGTAGACAGAACACACTGTGTTTGTAAACAGACTTAAACCTTTAGATTTTTTAGCTGTTATTAGTGTAATTAAAAATAGATAATTTTAACATATAATCATGTGCTCTTTCACACCATGAAGATGCCTACCATGCCAGGTAGGCAGCCGGCTAAGGGCGCTTCACTGTGAGGGGCGCCACTTTAAAAAAATATATAAATGAAATGCTGCAGTTCATAGACTGGCTACTAGGGGTAACAACCTAGAACAAGGAGGATCTTACAGGAAAAGGAACTTAAATGCACAGAAAATGCAAAAATGGATCTGTGCATACTTTGTTTACCCACTTGCAGGGGCTCCTCCACTTCACTGCCTAAGGGCTCCAAAAAGTCAGTGAGGTAAAAGGCCTGTTAATTTTGCATTCATTGAACGCTTGACAAGCACAAGACAACGGACTGAGTAAGAGTATTCACCTTGGTATACTTATCCCAAGCCGACCCACAAACAAATATATATTGGGTATTTGGCACTTAGTATATGACACGCTATCTCAGAACTGATTTACAAGAGTCATTAGAGGTGACCACTGGATCAGATACGCTACAGATTGTGCGCTATACAGTCTTCCCCCACTCTCTTCTCTTGCATACGTATAGGACACCGGTGTGAACAGAGTCTTGGGAGACAGCGGCACACTTGCACACCATATATTAGTCATACACCCGCCCGACACATCAAGTAACCGTGGCGCCCAGCAGACCACGGTAACCACCACTGGAAGATCAATCTTAGCGCTTAGGCCTATCTGATTGTGGTCTCATTGAACCCAATCACCAATCCTTTACAGATTACAAAGATGGCTTATTTGACTCTAGTTACACATATAGGATACCAGTATTGCTTTTCTTCCAATATCATATAGACATATTTGAAATGTTCATTATAATATTTACATTATTAGGAAACATTACACTTGACCTTTCTAAAAAAAATCTAATTCAATGAGCTTTTTATTTTTAAGATATTGGCAACCCATAACAGCAAGGTATTTAACATGTTAGGCGCTGGGCTGTTTCTGTGGCGAAAGCGGGAGGCCACATTTGATGACATTTTAGGGCCTTAAGTATCATAATGACTTTTTCTGCAAAAAATAATGGGATATGTTGTCAACATCAACACCAAATGTTCTTATATCAACACGGTTTACCTCAGCAAGATTGTTCTTCTTTGGTTTGCTCATTTTAATTATTATTGTAAAACCAAAAAAAAATGAGCACTCAACTTTTCACAACAAGAGATGATTAACATATTGTTTGTATACAGAATGCTTCTATCTTGTCCAACTTAAGTACTTCCTGAAAGCTTTGAGTGTGAAGGAAGTGTACTTCTATTAAACAGACGAGGGAGGGATGGGGAAGAGGGAAATGGAGGGGTGTTTGTTAAATCATTGGACCATTTGGAGTTTTACAAAAAGAGTAGAGGTGCTCATCTGAGAACGAGCAACACCAAAGTAGGTTTGCTCTATAGGTCTGGGCACCTACTCTTAAAGCAGCCTCTTAACTCGCTTGTGCCCTTCACAGGGAGAAATATCCTGTATTATATCAGTCTGGTCTCACTCAATAGAGTGGTCCAACCCCAGGCAATTCTACTCTGAGCAGGAGAAACAGCAAACCGCAGAAGTACATTTCGGCCTCTGTGGGCCTCGTCAGTGAGATGCAGCAGTACTCCTTAAGGCACGATAGGTGATAGTGGGCTCCAGATGTGGACTCCTTGCTCAATGTGCCTTAGAGAGTGCAGCTACAACTCACTGACAAGGCTCAAGAGAGGCCAAAACGTACACCTGGGGTTTGCTGTTTCTCCTGTTCAGGGTAGAATTGCCTGGTATTTTGGGGCTGGATCAGACCAGACTGATATACTACAGGATATTTCTCTCTGACTATTTATTTTGTCATTTTACACCTACCTGCTTCCACTATAAAGCTCTGTTCTGCAACAAATGAAACACTACTTCCTATAATGAAACCTTCGCTAAAGCATCATGTATACCTCCATGGTCCAGTAGATGGATGAAATGTATTTTTATAATGAATATCAAACTTTATGACATTTTTCCTGCTTAACTATATTCTTTGTCGCCTAATTTTCTCATTCCAGTAAACTCCCCGTTATCCGGCACCCACAGGGACTTCCTATTGCCGGATAAGTGTAGTTGCTGGTTAATCGGGAGTCATGAAAACAAGGGTCTAAATAACCCTTATACCCCCCAAAATGCCTTTAAAACAGCATTAGCACCTAAACTGGGCCATTTAGGCCCAGAAAAAATAATTAAGAAAAAGTTAGTTTTTTTTTTTGCAGTCTCGAACTGCCGGATAGTGCCGGTTATGCCGGTTTAGCATGAGTTTTTTAAAAATGGGGAATTGATGCCGGTGCCGGGTGCTTGAGAGTGCCGGTTGGTTAGGTGCCGGATAACCGGGATTTTACTGTATATATATTTTATCATCGCACAGGTCCTTTAAGGGGGGTTCATTTTCTTAAAGGTGTATTTACCTGTATTAAGATTATGGACTACAAAACACTAAACAGCAGCCACATCATAAAGGTAATTAACAGCACCAACCTCTTTGCTTTCCTCCAGGTCCGACTCGCTGCTAAACTCCTCCGTGTTCAGATTCTCAAAATCCGATTCCCCAACAGCAATAGGCACAGTTACGGTAAGACTTGGATTGTGTATGAATGACATATAGTCACTTTCATCTATTATGTATTTTTCCACACTGCTGCCTATGCCACTCGTGGCTGTAGTTCCATTTCCATCTTTGAGGTACTCAAAGTCTTTGCTTATTTCCACGGTGGTGTGATTGGATATACAGCTGTCCTTCTGGTTCTGCATCTCTTCCAGAGGTTTTATTTCGTCCAGCGCTTTCTGCTTTTTAACAAATGCATTCTGGAAAAATTCCCGCAAACTCTTTTTTGCGTAAGCTATTCCGATATGCATTCGGGCCACAGCGATTTGCAGATTGTTCATCTCGTTATCTTCGTCTGTAGCGGCAAGATTGTCCGAGCTAAATGAGCTGAGCAGTAAAGCTAAGAACAGATTTAACACCTGCAAAGTCAATTAAAACAAGAACGTTATCACGATTCAGTGACTAAAATCCTGAATAAAAAGTACATTTTGGGTTACATAGTAAATTTCCAATAGGTTCCTGGCAAAATACAATTTTTTTCATCAAACGATCCAAAATATTATACTTTTCGATGTATAATATCTAAACATTTAACTTTTAAGTTGTGCAAAAATTACAGAAAACATTCGCCGTTGAGCGCTGATTGCGCTAAATCTCACAATAGCTTTTTAAATTGCGTTGGGGGCATTTATATCCCCGTTAGCGTGCTATGGAGTTAAAATGCCCTGTTTAGCGCGGCTAAATGGGGTATTCCTGTATTTTTAGCTAGACCCACTTGACATTGGAATTTATTTAGGATTATGGGACCTGGTCTCAGGCAGCCTTCAGAATATAGCCATGGCTAGGATACAGTGCCAGGACCCACTCACAGTGTGCAGGCCTGCCTTTATATGGGGCTCATCAGGCTAGATTCTGGCAACTATGAAGAGTGACACTGTCTATGAACTAAGGATGTTATGGTGGGTAGAAAGGTGATTAACATGTCCTCCACTGTTTAACTAGTAAATAAGAAAAAAAATATTCTGAGTGCTCTTACATGCCTCAAGCAAGCCAGGAGTCCTAATTTTCACACAGGACTTCTTATTGAACAGTGTTTTAATCTCCAATAAGAATTCTGGGTAGTGATATGCAAATAAGCCAATACGTCCATTATAGATTGTTTTAGAACATACAAATTTATTATGCCATTTTATGAAGCCCACGGTTTCCCTGGTGGTCCAGTGGTAAGGATTTGGTGCTTTCACTGCTGTGACCTTGGTTTGATTTCAGTCAGGAAACCAAGAGGTCACACCGCCCTGAAGCCATGCTGTGTTGAGCCTGGTCAGTACTTGGATGGGAGACCTAGGAATACCAGGAGCTGTATGCTGTGGCCCACTGGAGAAGTAACTGGCAACCCACTCCAGTATCTCTGCCATGAATACCATGAGGTCACTGAGAGTCGGACACGACTGAGCAAACACACACACACAATGCTTGTGTTGTATCATTATGTAAAAGATACTGTCATAAATTAAAAGTCTTAACAAATGTAAGATATATAATCACTTACCACTAAGTTTCCAATAACCATCACCATCATGAACACTGTCAGACACATAGATTGTCCAGCAACCTCCATGCAGTCCCACATAGTCTCTATCCATTCCCCACATAGTACTCGGAAAACAATCAGGAAGGAATGGAAGAAGTCATTCATGTGCCAGCGAGGAAGCTCACAGTCTGTTGAGATTTTACAGACACATTCCTTGTAGCTTTTACCAAACAGCTGCATGCCAACCACAGCAAAAATGAAGACGATGATAGCCAACACCAGGGTCAAGTTTCCCAAAGCTCCCACAGAGTTGCCAATGATCTTAATGAGCATGTTCAGTGTAGGCCAAGATTTTGCCAACTTGAAGACACGAAGCTGTGAAAAAGAAAATAGTTGATTCACAAACGGAAATATATTTTATATTGAATTCACTTCTAAAATGGTTCTAAAACATTTTGATCAATTATTTCTTTAATGATTTTTTTATTTTATGATCTTTTATTTTGAGTTCCTTGTTTACTCATGCGCTTTCTGTTATAGCGGCTGAAAGCGCCGACAGCTGTAGATGACAGATTAGCATTGAGTACTTTGAAACGTCCTGTTCAATCAATATCTCCTCACACTGCAGGAAGTTGATTAACAAAAACCAAGATATTAGATACCACAGCAGAATAATTAACTATAATAATTCTGGTAAGTGTGTAACGCTCCATGGGAGAGTACACACTTACCAGTACTTCCTAAGTCTGTACAGAGCAGCTCTGTATGGATGCTGAGAGCTCAGAGGAAGACACAGGGGAGATGGGGAGGTGGAGGAAGACCCAGGAGAAGGTGAGAGGAAGACACAGGGGATGGGAGAGGGGTGAGGAAGATACAGGGGAGAGATGAAGACATAGGGCAGAGGGGGAGGAAGACATAGGGGATGGGAATGGGGGAGAAAGACACAGGGGATGGGAGAGGGGGGATAGACAGAGGGGAGGGGAGAGAAGGGGCAAGACATGGGGAGAGGCAGGGAAATGACACAGGAGAGAGGGGGAGACACAGGGGAGGCGGGGGTAAGACACAGGGGAGGGGAGAGGGGGGAAGAAACACAGGGGAGGGGGGGAGACACCGGAAGGGGGCAAAGAGACACAGGGCAGGGGGAAGAGACACAAGGGGGGGGGGGACACGGGGAGGGAAGAGACACAGGGTAGGGGATGGAAGAGACACAGGGTAGGGGATGGAAGAGACACCGAGGAGGTGGGAGGGAGATGAGACACAGGGGAGAGGGAGAAAGAGACACAGGGGAGGGGAGAGGGAGAAAGAGACACAGGGAAGGGAAGGGGGCGAGACAAAAGGGAGGGAAGGGGGGAAGAGACTCAGGAGAGGGAAGGGGTAGAGAGACACAGGGAGGGAAGCGGGGAGAAACACAGGGAAAATAATTGGGGGAAGAGACTCAGGGGAGGGAAGGGGGGAAGAGACTCAGGAGAGGGAAGGGGTAGAGAGACACAGGGAGGGAAGCGGGGAGAAACACAGGGAAAATAATTGGGGGAAGAGACTCAGGGGAGGGAAGGGGGGGTAGAGACACAGGGAAGGGGGGGAGAGAAAAATAAAAACTATACCGTCATTTTTGAAGGGCAATTTACTAGTTGCATACAAAAGGCAATAGTTTAGAAGGTGCATTATATTATATTCCATTATAGAAAAACTAATTAAAATGTTTATCTTTAAAATAGTACATTTGATATATTTGAACACAGTGACTCTTTAACTGTGATATGTAGTATAATTTGGGAGTGAAAAGCACTGTTGACCCAAAAAAAGGCTCAGAGAAGGTTAACAAAAAATAATTAATTAATGAGGAAAAAACTAACCATATTTATTTCATAAAGAAAGTCGGTATGTTTACCTAATATAAATATATTCAGGGACAATATAAGGTTTTGACAGTCAAACTTTCCAAGCCAAGAGGTTTACTTTTCAAAAAAGGTCACCCCTTGGTGTTAGAATATCAATTGGACCTTACAAAATTGGTTCTTGTGAACTTAAAAGGGGGAAAGAAATGCCAATTAATACTGAATTGGATGCTGACTCATGGAATATTCAGATTTCCGTTTTTAGGAGATAGGAAGGAATTTATTTTTCCAAAATGAGACAACTGGAAAATTTTCAGTGGGATTTTTTTTTTCCTTCCACTTGATAAATTCACAAATATACCTAGATCAGAAGAAATCAAAAAATATTGCCCATGATGGATTTTGGTCTTTTCTTAACCTTAACTATGATGTTATTATAATCCTATGTAACTGTTCCCATTGGTCGCCTGCTGAGTATCTTTGAAAAATTTAAAAATGAGAATGTTGTAAAAGTTCCATCATCTACAGAATATTCTTTCAGTGGCACCATCTTCTACAACCAACTTCCATTTATGCATGACTAACATGGAAATCACAACTTTTAAATGATATCATAAGGTACACTCACCAATCTGAAGGATCGAAGCACTGATAGACCTTCCACATCCGAGAGTCCCAGCTCCATTAAACTAAGACTAACAATAATACCATCGAATATATTCCACCCAACTTGAAAATAGTAATAGGGGTCTAGGGCAATTAGCTTGAAAACCATCTCAGCAGTGAAAATTCCGGTGAAAACCTAAACGAAAATGAGAACAAACATGAAAAAAAAATGCAAATAATATTACACATGCCCATAGGGCTACGTAGAAATGGAAAGGTTTTCCATGTACTCTACATCAGCTTATCTTTTAGAGTAATGTTTCTCAACTCTCTCCTCAAGGACCACAAGACAGGCCATTATTTAGGTGCAATACTGTATAACACACTGGCAAATAAAGGAACTCTTTTTGAGTACAAAATCCATTTTATGTTTATTGTATCACTTCCAAAGAGCTGGCTCACAAGGATGTGATTTTGAAGTCATCAGTGGAGTGAGGAAGAGGAGGGAAGTGGGAGAAGTTCTGAAGCATTGCAAGATAATTGGATAAGATGGGAATTTACACCACACCTCTTCCTTCTCACAGGCCCAGAAACAGGAATTGTCATTAATAGATGCAACCACGGCTCTCCAGAAATGTAAATGCCCCTCTCACACACAAACAAAACGTCCATGAAGTATCATGGATGCACCCAGAGTCCGACAGAGGCCTGATAATGTTATTTTTTTTAATGAAAAACTAGCTTTATAACATTTGTCGTTTTAATGTTCTTAGTAGAACTCAAAGTTTTCCTGATCCTCACGTAGTGCTAGGGTTAAAGTTAAGGTTTAGGCATTAAGGTTAGGGTTTTTTCATTGCAGAGTGACCATTTAAAGCCTTCATAGATTATAATTAGGGTTTGGGTTAGGATTTAGGTTTAGGGTTTAGGGTTAAAATTCATGGCCTGTTGAATATTAATTGTTATACCTGTGTTAAACCTAAATCATAACATGTCTTGTGTTCTTGAGGAAAGTTTGGGAATTATTGCTTTACTGCAAAATATCCATTTTCTTTTCAAACCAACTGATCCATTCCTATACCCTAAGGCAGTATTTCCCTCTATAACAATTTTAGTACTGGGAACGGCATCTATTCCTGTAGCAAACGAACATTTTTGGAAAAAATGTCAAACAGCAGTAATGCACCCGAGAGCCTATCAGTAGTTTGACCAATGATATTTATGGTCTAATAAAGCTTACAGAATAAGAGGCATCATTACTAAACATTTTTTTTTCTTAGCCTGTATACAATAGTCTATTTTTCTCCATTGTTCTCTTCCCCATTGCCATTTGTATAATCGAAAGTTGACAATTTGCTTCAAATATATCCACTTATAAGTTAACTATTACGTTTTATTATAGTATAATAGAAATTATAATAAAACCATAGGAGGGATAGCTTATAAATGTAAAAAATATGTTATGTTTTGGGGAGCAAAGAGTAATACAAATGTAACCCAATATATTGGTCCGTATTCACTAAGGGAAAAGTGGGAAGCCTTGAGACGTGTTCTCCTTTACTACAGGAAGCTATTCAATATCTTAATATTCTTCTGGGAGAAGTATTAGTCTTCACCAGCTCGTCACGTGTTATGTACAGTAAAGTACCGTTCCCCAAAACATAACATATTTTTAACATTTTTAAGCATGGTTTATGGATTGAAGACCGAGACATTTGTGGGCACATTTGCATGTCCATGCTCAGCTTCCCAGAATGCAGTGTAATAACTAGACTTTCTCCGGAAGTAGTTTTTTTTAAACTTGTTTTAGACATTTAAATATGAACACAGATGTACTATTTAATTTATATATATATATATATATATATATATATATATATATATATATATATATATATATATATAATGAATTGGCACCGGAAGGGAGGATAGGGATCCAACATTTTTCCTCTGGGACATACTTTCACTAGCCCCACCACTATACCTACATATCTCTTTACTTTTGTTGGTTTACTTTATTTTCTTAATATGTGCTTAAAAGCTCAGTTTTTCTGCCTAAAATCTTACAATTAGTTCTCCCTCTGCATGAAATCACTGTATCATAGAAACCAAGTAGTGGCAACATTCTGCAACATGATACTTGAAAGAGGTCACTGATTGGCTAATTTGAAACAATGCATTCCACAGTCTGTGTATTCATGAGCTGCATGAGCGACAGACCCAAACAGGTACAAATTAAACAATTTTAGGCAGAAAAAATAGCTTATGAGCAAGTTAAATAGATAAATAGGCATATTATATTCCCAGTGAAATCCAGAAACATTTTATGTCCCTTTAAATAAAACAAGTGTTAATCAATTAAACTATTTAAATGGATTGTTGCAAAGGTTATTTAGTCTTATTAAAGTTCTCTTAGAGGGGTTCAGATGTTGACCTTAGTATCAATTAATACATTGTAATGGCATAAAAGGACCTCTGTATGCTGGCATTTTTAAGTACATTATACATG
Organism: Discoglossus pictus; assembly: GCA_027410445.1. NCBI lineage: Eukaryota > Metazoa > Chordata > Amphibia > Anura > Alytidae > Discoglossus > Discoglossus pictus. Next base: position 13,270,030 of record CM050173.1, on the reverse strand, counting down.
CACACGCACATTACTAAATCCATTATCAATTCTAGTTCTTAATAAAAAAAGTTAATCATAAATACTTTAGTTCTCTTTAAGGATGATCTAATAAGTAATTTATTTCAAAGAACCCACAAATTAACATGTGTATAATTACCCAAAGTAAATTTTTTCATACTTTTTCCAAAAAAAGAAAAAAGAATATGATCTAGGTAAATTTATTCCAGAGACAGAACTGCTCTAGGTAACTGCTTATATTCATTTGTCAGCGGAGTATTTCCAGGAGGTACAGCACTAAATGACAGTCTGTTTAATAATTAACCTCTTAAAAATATACACAACAGAGAGAAAACAATCGAATTGACAATCTCAGCCAAAATGTGGTTACTAATTATATGGAACACAAAGTGCACTGCAATATAATAATATTTCATGGCTTCAGTATAAAGGGATAAAAAGCAACACAAAATCTCTCTGGCTGGTGAAATTTTTTGGCTATTCTAGAAAAAGTGCGATAAAGTATTTTTCTTTTTTAATATAAAATTAAACCTTGAGACAGAAAAGTGTGTATTTATAATCATACAATTCCTGGATGTACTTAAAATGTTTAATTTTTAAATATCTACTTTTAACCAAAAAATAACTTTATGAGAAGAAGGTGCAATGGGTGATAAGGTTACACAGCAAACTAACAAAGGCCCATTCATTGCTATATGTAATATTACTAAACTATCACCTTAAAAACTATATTTCTGAGTACAGTCTTGCTTGCATTTTTGGTATTTTCTAATAGTAATAAAATAAAAAACTCTCTTTTGTAAGTAAATTTTTCCAGCTCCTGCAAGAGACAGACTGAAATTGACGAATGGCCCCATTCTATTGCCCTGTTCATAAAATTATACACACTTAAAATCACTCTTAATATTGCCACATATTCTATTAGCTATTCGCAATCCGAATATGAGTTCCCTGCCCACAATCACTATAGGCCTGGCAAAGATGCAAAAACAGTCTTAGAACTCCATTGGTTTCAACACAGCTTGGATATTATGAGTACTAAATAATAAAAGTTACTCAAAAACTATATTCTATTAGACCCATAGCTCCAGCTTGCAAATAAAGTCTGATCTGCAACTGTGGGTTCTAAATAGGACTCACAAGGGCTTTTTCAGACAGTTATTAGAGCTGTAACAGCAATTAAACACACAAAGCTGTACTTTAAAAGTACGGGAAGGCATGGAAAGACATTAGAATTAATTGCACAACAGTCTCAAACCCACATGTATGCAATTAAAAAAATATATATATACATTTTTAACTGTTATTTCTGAGTAATAACAATCTCTGGACTCAAGGGCTTAATACATATCATGAAACCCACATGGACTAGAACAGATGCTCCAATGCATTTTATAGATTGCTTGAATGTAAGCCCGGTCGGCAAATATTACTTATTGGCACTAATTAATTATTAGCCTCCGATTGCAGATTACATGTAACTCCCATTTTTACGGACGTCATGATGACGGTCTCAGCATGATGTCTGTGTCTAAGAAGTAAATTACGGGCTTGCTTTTATATATATATATACATCGTATTGGTCCGAATATAAGCCGCACCTTTTTTCCGATTTTTGAGTTTGCGAGTTACGGGAGCAGCTTATATACGCGACTGTAAAAAAAATCACTGCCAATTTGCGAGTTATGTTTGCGGCTTCTATTCGCGAACGTAAAATGACTGCCGATTGGCGCAATTGCGAGTTAAGGGTACCCATTTGCGTGCTTGAGACTGCATTGTAGCAATTGAATAGCGATTTGCCAATGTAAAATTACTGCCGATTTGCGCAACTGCGAGTTAAGGGTGCCGATTTGCGTGCTTGAGACTGCGGTATTGAATAGCGATTGATTTAGCCAGAAAATAACATTTAAAAATACAGTCTACTTCATGAATGGCTGCTACTGTAGCCCTCACTTTCTCTGTCATTGTTCCTTTGTCTTGGTTTTAAAATTCCTCATAAAAATGTAATTGTTAGTGCTTAATTAAAACAGCCACCTTGATGTAGTTAAGAGTACATTTATCCCACTCTGCGACAATAATGAGGATGACAAATTAGGGGTTGTCTATGTAAATATTACATTTGTTTGAATTACAGTGAACATTACCTTTATTTATATTGTAGTACTGAATTTTTCACATTGGTGAAAACTTAATATGGACTTAATTTGCCTTTTAATAATGTTAAGTGCTATAGTTTTAAAGGTATACGTCTATGAAATCCAACCTCTTCATGTGTACATCTACTCTAGTCCATATTTTAAAAACTAATACAAAACTTGTTTCATATAAGGACACACAATTCCCAACTGCCAAAATTGAGAATTAGATTTCTACCTGAAATCATTTTCTAAGTTATTTTATTCATAAGATTTTTAGCTATAAATTCATGTAACCCCTACTCAGTCTCCCTTCATGCAACCATCCCAGTAATGGCTTCCAACGTGTGACTGCCCTTCTTATGAAATGGCTTTTCTTCATTGAAGATGCTTTCTCTTGATAATTGTAAACTGAGGATAACCATTTCAATGGAGAACACATTCAACAGACCTTGGTAATATATAAATAATCACATAAGGGTGCATATTACATATTCATTTTTATTTAGCAAGATCCTCTTTTCTAGAGCAATGATCAACAAATGTAAAGCTTTCACTCTTATTAAAGGGCCACTTAATTCAGCACAACTTGGACCACCACACAGTAAAGATCTACTAAAAGCATGTTGAAATACTTGTGGAATTTTTGAAATACATGCATTTTTCACTGAGAAATCAAATAAAATCTTGCCCTTTAACAATGCTGTTGATTTCCCTGTGCTTTTTCTAAATCTGTAATGTCCTTTTCCAAAGCAAAACTGCAGTTTGTTTGTTCTGCTGAGTAAAGTTAATTCATGAGGAATGACTTTATTTCTGTGCTATCTCAACAGATATAATCGCCTTCCAGAATATAGAGTATATGAGATTATATGAATATATGAGATTGTCAGGAGACTTTACATTTTGTGGCTCAAGTGGAAATGGACTGGGGGCATGGGCCAAAAAAACAGGAAGTAGGAGTCATGAGACGGATCCCTGCGGATGTCCTGCTGGGCCAATGGAGTGCAGATATATGACAACACTCACCCGGCAGTCAAGCCAAGCAATAAAGAAGAAGGAAACCCCTGGGTTGGAGCCAGCTGTGGTGAGTACTCAACCTACCATGCATGAGGTGCCTACTGGTAAAAGTAGTACCTTTCCACAGAGTGGCTATTGTTATAGTGGAGCAACTGGATAAGAATAGTAGGACTAGGAAGCGGTATATCCACCACCTGGTAGACTGACCACCAGATATCCTGAGACTGTAGCTTTGACTGTAATAACAGCAGGATGCTTGTGGCATCTGGGATTAACTATTTGTGCCATGAGGGTCTGTTAGTGATCCCGTGGTGGGAGTTAACATTTAGATGCCACAGGGATCCCTTGACACTGAGCTAATATTTTAGGTGCCATAAGGGGTCTCAATGGACACCTATAGCTATGTAGCTTGGGGATCTGGGGTGATCAGGTAACGGGAGATCAGATGTCAGCAGGGAAGGGGGCAATGAGGTGTGAGAGGGGAAGAGGATCTTCAGGGCTTCCCATCACAGTGTGCACGGATGGAGGAAATCCCCAGGGATTCTCATTGGTGGTAGTGGGTTTTGAGGAACGTAATAATACTTGGCACAGTCTTTCTGGTAATCCTAAGCCTTGTAACTTTACTTATAAGGCTTGTGTTTACGAGTCGCGGGTGTGCTAAGTATTATTACGACTGAGGAGCATTGAATACATGTGTAACATTACTGAAAAAGCAATCACAATTAAAAACTGGTTTAAAATTTGTATTTTTGAGAGTTATGTGTCTCTACTTGAAGGAGGCTCTATGTTCTGTAGAGTAGGATCCACTCGTGAGAACCTGTCAGATAGGGGCACTCAATTCATTACAGAACTGACTGATCAGTTATGGCAACACTGTGGGGGTTAAACAACTTTGCTCCTTTCTCTATCAACACCAGGCCAACGGGCTCTATGAGTGGTTAGTGGGACATTAAATAATATGATTAGAGCCATTGTAGAATAAGTGAAGGATTGGGAAAAGTTGTTACCCCCACCTCCTCTTTGCCTACAGAGAAGTACACCAAAAGGAACAGGGTTCTCCACTTTTTACTTTCTATTTTGCACCTCAGGCACAAACTAAGTAACTTTTTTACCCCCAGTTTATTGAATATATTCCATAGAATAACACTGAATTTGCACAGGCTTTTACATCTCTGTAGTTTTCTTACTTTGGGTTAGTTTGAGGAATCATTTGAGGGGAAAAATGTATGTGTGTGTGTTTGCGGGGAGGGGATGGAAACATGGCTTAAATGGACATTGTTTCCTTTTCTCTTTCTACCAACTGGAAGTAGGTTTTACCTTAAAGGGCAAGAAAAAAAGGCTATACATTGCATTTTTTTCTCTACTCTAATTGTTTTTGCAAATAATGTGCTTCTCAATATGTTCATTTGCCTTTTAGAATACTTGATAAGTGTAGGGGAGGAGATCTAACTGAATGACAACATTGGGGGTCGTTGCTGTGGCCACCACAGGGGCAAGCAGACTTGGATTCTAAGTAGCACATCAAAGCAGATAATTAGTATTCAGGAGCATGGGAATGCAGTACAAATAATAAGGAATTTGTTAGGAATATGCCCCTTAGAAACAAATGGGAAACACAATGTTTTAGTTGTTCATGCTTTTTAGGAATAACTTAAACAAAACTTGATTTTGGGGTGACAGAGTACCTTTGAAATAGCAAGAAAAAAGATGAAAGAGAGAGATGGCACATGGGAGGAAAAGTAAAAGGTAAAGGTATATATAAGTGAGGTGGGCTATGAATGCATCCTGTAGAATGCATCATAACCCACCTAAAAAAAAAATTTGCATTAAGAAATGCAAACATATTTTGCAGAAAAGAAATAAATGTGCTGGGGGTTATGTAGACACCCCCAGCAACTAAGATTTGCATATTGGATATCTATTTTTTAATGAGATAACCAATATGCAGCACATGTGCATGCTGATTGGCTACAGGAAAGGAAAGTGTCTGACATCATGTGACTTCCCACAGTAGGGTAGACTACAGGTGCTAACTGAGCATGTCTGCACAATCCCCAGACCAAAAAGAAACATTGTATAAGTTATGCTAATTATTCCTGGGAATCTCAGGGGGTGTCAAAATTGAGAGAAAACAGTTTGCAAAAGCAAGAAATTCAGCAAACTTGAGGCTAACGGTTTAACTGTTTACTTTGGAATTTTTTCATGCAAATATTTTTTTTCAGACACTATAAATTCTCCTCTATCAGATGCATTAATAACCCAGCTCACTTACATATACCTTTAAGTTAAGTAATAAAGTTAAGTAATTTAAAAAAATGCAAAGGAGTGATCAGTGCCAGATATAACCAACCTTTAGTTATCTCCCTGTGGTTACTTCATAACAAATAACTGCTTTATATCAAAAGCAGAATGAACACACATTGATAACAAGGAAGAATCATTATTATTTTGGTAAACGGTATGTTTCTTTAACATTTTACAAAAGTTCAGTTTTAAACATAGAAACATAGACATCCAGACTGCCTCTTCCTGTCTGCTAAAAAGCCTCAATGAAGGATAACAGAAATGTTTTAAACCAATATGTATAATAGAAGTAATAATGTATAAATTACAGTTTTAAAAATAATCACATATATAGTTGTGAGCATGCGAGCCGAAGCGAGGCCCGCAGTTGCTGGCAAGGAGCGCTGAAGGCGCTCCTTGCCAGCAAGTGCGGACCTCGCAAAATTTAAGTACTTACGACAGGGAAATACGACCGAAAAAATCATCCGCAACCCGCGCACATCAAAACATGAAAAATACAATAAATACACACAACAAATACATAAAAAGCTTACAGGAAGAGGGGGCATCCAGGACCTCGATAACTGAAGTTACACCTCCATTTAACTCAAAATAAAAGAGTTTAGACACTGAAAAATTCTCTAAGCGAGAGAAAAAATGGCCGCCAAAAAAAAACGAAAACAAGGCTAAAGGACCCTAAACAGGCAAAACACCACCAAACACATACAAATTTCCCGAAAAAGACCTACAAGATTCGAAAACAAGGACGCAACCGGTGCGACCCAAAAAACATTAGAAACACAATAAATACACACAACAAACCCTTAAAAAGGTCACCCACAGCAAGGGGAGGCACTGAGGACCTCTGCACATGAAGTTACACCTCGATTTAAGTAAAGATTTCGAAGTTTAGACACCCGAAAATCACCTAAGCGATAGAAAAAATGGCCGCCGTACAAAACGAAAACGAGGCTAAAGGACCCAAAACACCACCAGAAACACGCAAAACACCTCCAAACAGCTACGGATATTCCGAAAAAGTAGAATGACATCCGAAACGAAGGACGCTAAATCAGCCACAGCGGCATATCACACATTAGCCGCCACTTTAGAACACTAACTTATACATGCGGAAGTACCCAGCTACGCTAATGGATTTGCCTTGCGCACGCACACACTATTACACTGCACACATTCATCACGCTTACACAGCAGCTCCACAGCACTAATGCTGCAGCAACATCAAAACAGATTGCCAGCTCAACAACAGAATGCTTCCTACATATATTACTTGAAAATAGGTAAAGTATATTACTTTATTAATGTATTATTTATTTTATTATTATACACCAAACAGCGTTAGTTCACTTACAATTTCATTGCCGTTATTTTTTGACGGGCAATTCGCTAGTGTACTAATAATTTGGAAATGTTAGTGGAAAGTTTTCTGCAAAATGTGCATGTTTTGGATGAACTCCTCTGCACGATGTCCCATAATAAAACAGTTGTTCAAGACAGGGTGAGATGTTCTGCATCCCAAACAGCTGTATTTTAACTAAACTTCATGCTAAAAGTTATTATTTTACTTATAATTTTTCAACATCCTACCTTCATTTATATTAAGGCAGGCTGCGCAATGCACCGGGGTCATTCTCCAACAGGAAGGAAGATAAGTGGTTTAAATCTGCTTTGGCAAGGTGTCTTTGGGAGGGCATCTGCTTTGAGGTTCTGCTTTGGGAAGGTGTCTTAGGGAGAGGAGCTGCTTTGAGAAGGGAATAGGATTGAGGGATAGGAGCTGTTTTGGGGAGGGGAGCTGAGTTGTGGAGGAGCCTTAGGGAGGGAGCTGTTTTGGGGAGGGCCCTTGGGGAGGGGAGCTGCTTTGGGAAGGGTTCCTGGTGATATGAGCTGCTGTGGAGACTACTCTATTTATCAAACCCTCCAGACAAAATATCTATAGTTCACACAAGCATACAGAGAGAGAACAATTAAGTTGTGTTGCTCAAACCTGAGATGTAAAAATGTAAATGGCGTTGCTTAGTCATGTCCGACTCTCCATGACCTCATATACAACACACCATGCTGATCCACTTTGTTTTCATGGCAGATATACTGGAGTGGGTTGCCAGTTCCATCTCCAGTGGGCCACAGCATACAGCTTTTGGTATTCCCAGATGGTCACCCATCCCAAGTACTGACCAGTGTGACCTCTTGATTCCCTGGCTGGATTCAAACCCAGGATACTGTGGTGAAAGCACCTGCATCCTAACCACTGAGCCAACAGGGAACCCCAAACTTGAGATATTGCAATGCAAATAAAATGGGAGAGTAAGCTTCAACCTAAATGTAGGTGTACATGCTGATCCTAATGTATCTATACTTTGGCCAATTTTGTCCAACTGGGTCCAATTAGCACTTCAATCAATGGCTACTTATGAATGTCTGTACCTGACAAGAGTTCTGGTTTGATACACTTGAGAATCTTTATCAATATTCCTCTCTAAGGAGCCACATTTTTATGAATGGGTTATCACATATATTTAAGCAACCGTATATACTCAAGTATAAGCTGAGTTTTTCAGCCCTTTTTTTAAGGCTCAAAAGGGCCCCCTCGGCTTATACTCGAGTCACTCTCCTCCCGTGTCTCTCTAACCCCCCCGTGTCTCTCTAACCCCCCCGTGTCTCTCTACCCCCGTGTCTCTCTAACCCCCCCGTGTCTCTCTAACCCCCGTGTCTCTTTCCCTCCCCCCCTCATTCTAAACCCCCCTCCTCATTCTACCCCTCTAAATACCTCCCTTTCTCCCTTTTTTTTGAGGATGGGGGGGTTGAGGTTGAGGAGGAAGGTTGAGGAGGGGGTTGAGGATGGGGGGTTGAGGTACAGGAGGGGAGTTGAGGAGGGTGGTTGAAGATGGAGGTTGAGGTTGAGGAGCGAGGTTAAGGAGGGAGGTTGAGGAGGGAAGTTGAGGAGGGGGGGTTGAGGATGGGGGGGTTGAGGTTGAGGAGGGGGGTTGAGGATGGGGGGGTTGAGGTTGAGGAGGGAGGTTGAGGATGGGGGGGTTGAGGTTGAGGAGGGAGGTTTAGGAGGGGGTTGAGGATGGGGGGGTTGAGGTTGAGGAGGGGGGTTGAGGAGGGAGGTTGAGGAGGGAGGTTGAGGTTGAGGATGAGGAGGGAGGATGAGAAGGGAGGATGATAAGGGAGGTTGAGGATGAGGAGGGAGGTTGAGGAGGGAGGATGAGGAGGGGGGTTGAGGAGGGGGGTTGAGGTTGAGGAGGGAGGTTGAGGAGGGGGTTGAGGATGAGGAGGGGGTTGAGGTTGAAGAGGGGGGTTGAGGTTGAGGAGGGGGTTGAGGATGGGGAGATTGAGTATGAGGATGGGGGTTGAGGAGGGAGGTTGAGGAGGGGGGTTGAGGATGAGGAGTGGGGTTGAGGAGGGAGGTTGAGAATGAGGAGGGGGGAGAGACACAGGGATGGGAGAGGGGGGAAGAGACACAGGGAAGGGAGAGGGGAGAAGAGACACGGGAGAGAGAGGGGGACACAAGAAAAGGGCACACAAGAGGGGGACACAGAGGGCACAAGAGGGACACAGGGGGCAGCACATTTCCCACCCTCGGCTTATACTCGAGTCACTCATTTTACCCATTTTTTGTGGTAAAGTAGGTGCCTCGGCTTATACTTGGGTCGGCTTATACTCGAGTACATACGGTAAGTAAAATAAATAAATAAAATTCCTTCGTTTTTGTACTTTGAGTTCATAACAACATTGATCATAGAAAAGAAAATTATAAATAACCGTGGGTTAAGACAGTATGCATATATTTATAGTTTTAAATTATTTGACAAACACAAGTGTAAAGCTGGCAAGAAAACAGAAGAAATGACTCAGCTTGTTTAAAGCAAAATAATCACCATATGTTTAATAAGGTTACTGTATTCCATAAAACTGCAGTAAACAGAGAATGGTGAATATTTATTTGAAAGAACAACACCTGGAAAATACCTGGAAACCCAAGAGCCTGGGCTCCTACATGCTCCTTGATATTTTCTTATTTCATGCTCCTTGATATTCTCTAAAAGTATAGTGCATATCTTTAAATTACCTTAAAGGTATATGAAAGTGAGCTGGTTTAATTATGCATCTTATAGAGGAGAATGTATAGTGTCTGAAAAAAAATGTTTGCATGAAAAAATTCCAAAGTAAACCGTTAACCGTTAGCCTGAACTTTGCTGAATTTCTTGCTTTTGCAAACTGTTTTCTTTCAATGTTGACACCCCGTGAAATTCCCAGAGAAAATTAGCATAACTTATACAATGTTTCTTTTTTGCCTGTGGATTGTGCAGACATGCTCAGTTATCACCTGAAGTCTACCCTACTGTGGGAAGTCACATGATGTCAGACACTTTCCTTTAGCAAATCAGCATGCACATGGGCTGCATATTGGATATCTAATTAAAAATTAGATATCCAATATTCTAATCTCAGTTGCTGGGGGTGTCTACATCACCCCCAGCACATTTTTTTATTTTCTGCAAAAAAAATTTGCATTTTTTCATGCAAACATTTTTTGGTAGGAGGGTTATGATGCATTCTACAGGATGCATTCATAACCCACCTCACTTTCATATACCTTTAATCTCTCAGTTTTAAGATTTCCAGCAAAAGCTCCAATACTAACTCAATGTAGGAATCGAGTATATACTAAATATGAAAGCACCACATCCACAGAATAAACTGATGTACTTTAGTGAAGAAAAAAGAAAAGAAAATGCATTACAGTACAGTTTTCATGCTTGCCTGAAACATTTATATTTTATTAATTTATTGCTTAAATAAAATGAAATAAATGAAATATCCGTTCATTAATCTTTGCTAAATCAGCTACACTGTTAATGACTAAATTTTAAATAATTTTAAAATCTGCAGGGAAAGCTTCTCACAGCTGACTGTAATAAAATAAAGAATACCAAAGATGAAACCTGCATATATGCAGAGTGGTTTGATACCAGATTTGTATAGATTCATAGACTTTCCATTCTAATAAATACTGCAAATTTATAAGCGAGCATAACATTTTTCACATCTTTTTATAGCACATGCTATAATTTACCAAGCAAAACTACTGCTAGTGTTTCAAAATAAACCCATAAAAGCAAAAACGTTCTTAAAGGGCAAACTCATATTTAGTTGCCATAAAGTGCCTCCTCCTTCCCATAGCTATTAGGATGGTGGGGGGGCACATTGAGCTACCCATTTAAATCTTTCTAACATCCTTTGAGATACGATTCCCAAAACCATCACAATTCTTAAATTACCCAGAATAACAATAATTCCTATAATTATTTATAACAAATTAACCAACTGAATTGCCTTGTTTGGAAATATATTGTTGTTGTGGAGGGGTTGGGTGTAGTGAAGTGATATGGATGTTCTTTAGCACTACAAGATTCACGTTCTTAACTATTTTGAAAGATTTGCCAACAATAGTTTGGGATTTTTGCCTTGTTTAGTAGGTCTTGTGAAAGGCCATATATAGCATGTAATTAGATTTAACGTGAATATTCATTTAAAAGGGCTCTTTAAGCATTTTTTGTCACATACATGTTTTAACTAGGTGACTTAATTAATTGTATGCTCTTCAATGTAATTGTCATTTAAGATTTACATTTCACATTATTCTATAAAATCTCCACGAGTAACAGATCATTACCTTCTGGAGCCCCTTTCTTCCTGTCCTTCTATTGTGCAGGGTGCCATGCTTCAGAGCTATAACCTAAAGCCACACCCACAGTGAGGAGCTTCACACTACAAGTGTCTTATGAGGCTTTAATATCATATATATAAAAAAAAAATACACATGTATTCCTAATTTTTAGAAAAAAAGACAACTTATTTAATTTTAATGAATGTAAGTAGCTGAAGAAGCCACATACATGTGCAGAGATTTTCAACAGTAGCCTTTGGACAGGGAATAAAATATGTAATAAAGTAGTATTTTAAAAATCCCTAAATCCCTAAATCCCTTCAGTTTGCAAACTGCAGCTTTTGTTAGTTGACACCCCTAAACATCCCTGCTAAGATTAGCATAAAATTCATAATCTGTTTTGGTCAATCAGGAGAAAGCAGAGGTTAGTTGATACATTTGTATCATATTCTGGGGTTCCTGTCTTGCAAAGCAGCCTGGGATATGTAGTCTCTCTCTCTATCCTTTTGGTCTGATTCATCTGTGAGCTCAGACCCCACCCAACCATGTGATTCGCGTCCAGCAGCACTTACTTCCTGTGATCTCTACCAGAAAGGTCAAACTCTGTACCTGGCTGCCTTTCCTGTGTGTACTTGGTTATGTAACCTCCCTGTGGGTGTGCAAAGCTGGATTTTACTTTCCTGCCTATAACTTTAGTACACTGAACTTTTCTATATAACACATATTTTTCTGATAATCACTACCTGTGTCTTACCAAACATTTGAAACCCAGGAAAAGTATATATAACTGTAAGTTTCAAGCGACTGATGAAACTGAGAAGGAAAATTGCCTGGGAATAAGCTATGGTAATTTTCAAAGAAAAAAATCTAGGATTAGAAATCTTTTTAGAGAATTACAATACATTGCATGGATATTTTTTAAAATGTTCCATTTACAGTACCAAAACAGCTATAACAGAAATAACAGGCATAAAAATAACTATAAAAGAAATATAAAATTGTAACCATTTACTGACCAGATTTCCCACGATGAGCACGTTTTCAAAATGTGGACTCATTGGATAGTGTTCCATGGCCATAAACAATGTGTTTAGAACAATGCAGATTGTAATACCAAGATCCACAAATGGGTCCATCACAATAGCGTTCACAACATGCTTTATTCTTAACCATCTCTCAGAGCAGTCCCAGATCAGGTATGTATTGGCAAACTTATTCCAACAGGGTGGACATTTTTCTCTGGATTCTTCAAGTTCTGTTAAAAAGAAAAAAAACATTTTATTTTTTATACTTCTGTTAAAAAACTTGACTTAATATAATTATTATTAAACAAATCGGATTAAATATGCTCAAAACAGCCTCATAGTATAGCATATACAATCAAAACGCATACCGTATTTGCCGGCGTATAAGGCGGCTGGGCGTATAAGACGACCCCCAAACATTGCCACTCAAAATATATAGTTTGTTACGCGACCGCATCGCTTCCGGCCCGCCCCTGCAACGCGACTGCAGCGCCTCCGACCCGCACCTGCAACGCGACCGCAGCGCCTCCGGCCCGCCCCTGCATCTTACTGTGACCGGCACGACCGCAGCACCGCCGGCCCGCCCCTGTAACGCAACCACAGCGCCTCCGGCCTGCCCCTGCAACGCGACCACAGCGCCTCCGGCCCGCCCCTGCATCTACCTGTGACCGACACGGCCGCATCCGGCCCGCCCCTGCAACGCGACCGCAGCGCCTCCGGCCCACCCCTGCATTTCCCTGTGACCGGTACGACCGCAGCGCCTCCGGCCCGCCCCTGCATCTCCCTGTGACCGACACGACCGCAGCGCCACCGGCCCGCCCCTGCATCTCCCTGTGACAGGCACAAGCTCAGCGTAGACAAAGTGCACCCGGCGTATAAGACGACCTCCACACTTGGTGGCATGTTTTTCAGGGCAAAAAAGTTGTCTTATACGCCGGCAAATACGGTATATTAGTGAAGTCAAACAGGCTCTCACAAAATAAACAATAAACACAAGTTCTGAAATGGTATCTCAATCCATCCACTAATGAAAAGTTCTCCTCTCTTCACTGGCGATCTTCTATTATGGTTGATAGCAGTGTTGTCTACTAAAAAAACATTCAGTCAAGGAAATAATTACCAACAAAGCTGTTCTTGGAATGGGCACTGGTGTATTATATATGGAATGCGTTTTGTTCTGCTGCGGAACTTCAGCAGGGATCGTTCTTTTTTTTTAAATAATTGCAAAAAAGGTATGGGGGAGAAGAGAGGTTCTCCTGGTACTGGTCACTACAATATAATAATAATTACCACTGCTATCTGAAAGTGCGTTTTTGCAGCTGAAAGAACAGAGGACTTGTAGCAAACCTGGTTTCGTTTAAATACTATTTGCTCAAGTATCTTTTGAAAATAATCCATAATAATAATCCCTTCTGTAAATTATAATTTTCCATTTTAATTAATATTTATTCTCAAACATATGTTTTAAATTCTCTATTTTGGCTAACACATCAATACTATTTTAATTAATAATAAAAAATTACTCATACCCTTATCTCTCCAAAACCTGTATAAAAAATCATCATGAAATGAAGCTTGCTAATAAGGGTTATGGATCATTCCAAACTTAGAGATGACAGGGACATTTGGAAGGTATGGTGTGTGAGAACATCTCTTCTTTACGAGACAATCTCTGTCCCTCCAAATGACTAAAATGTTCTTCTTTTGAATGGTGAGCCTCACGTTTACTGATAGATTTTCTGTATTCTAGTCTATGTGCCTCCTTTTTTCTCTCTTGATTTTAAGTAATAATATGAAATTATTATTTATTTGGCTAAATTGTCCCTTTAGTAATTATTGTGGCGACTCAGTGATATTTTTCTGCTAGGACTGCACGAGCAGGAGCAACCTATTTTCAGATGGTAGCAGGTTGCATACAATTTATGGTGCAGTGCAACAGATTATAAATAACTGTCTATATTGTCATATTTCTGTAATCAACTGTACCTGAAGTTTTCTGACATAATATGTATAATGTATACTAACATGTGTGTGTGATTGTTTGTGGTAGCCTTCGGTATGTAGCAAGGGGAATGGAGGAGTAGTAAGTGGGGGGTGAGTTGCACATATTGAAATGACCTAGGGCAGCTTACATACTGTTGGGATTGCTAAATAGCCATTTGGGTTTTTGGGGCGAGGTGAAAGGTAAAAAATTGCAGACATGGGTTTCATTTTTTATTGTCTTAATCTATAATTGATGCATGTATTTTATTTAATTTACCCAGTTAAATGTGACTGTGGAATGTGACTGTTCATTCTCGGTAATTGATGGTAAAATAATGAAATAATTTCACTTCCTGGTCTTGCAAGCTGATTTTTTCTTCTTACCCTAATTATTTTGCTATATCCAACTTTCATTCACTCATAACTCTTCTCTGTCATGATCGCTTCTTCAATTAGGCCCCACCCGGAACTTAGTTCTGACCCACCCAGCAATACGTGATGGTTCTTGTTATTATATCTGCTATGAGAGATGGAACTAGACCCTTATTGGACCATCAGGACAAGCACAGAAACATGGGTATTATCAGGCAGAGCAACAGAGTTACCAGCTGTATCTCTTCTTTTAGGCAGATGTAGAATTTTTAACTTCTATGATCAGATTTAATGTTTGCCTCAACAATGGGCACACACTTAAATTATGTATGATCACCAGAGCACCTTTATTAGTGAAAACATTCAACAATTTTATACACATGGGTCACCCCTCATCACCAAGCCACAGCCCCGAGCAACAGTCCTCTTGACCAATCTTCAACCCATCTCCTTCTAGCTATGTGACCCATCTGTCAATCAATGCTGTCAGTCTTTCTAACAACCCCCTGTGGTGTTGGAGCCTAACTGGATGAATAACTAATAGGACCTTATGTCCTGGGTAGAGTTATTCACACTTTAAGTTTCCCCTGTCAGGACGCTAGTTGTCCATGGCACCATAATGGCCAATTAGATATTCCTCCCCTTTCCCTGAATGACATTTCCTGGCTCCTCCGCATCTGACTTCTGAAGTCCTTTATGTAATACTTATTGCATGTTGTGGTTTAATATTGCCTGTGTTATTTTAAACTACACATGCCATGCATGCAACCATAATTATTATGAACCCACATATGCCAACAGGGCAACCCTAACCCTCACATCCAGGGAGTGCAACAATTATGATCACCCTGCTCACAGGGAAATAGTAGTCCAGATACAGTCCATTAATCCATTTGTACAGTCCAGATAGGCATTAGAGGTGCAATGTTTGCCCTAAATGGGACTCCTTGTGCCACCCACTCCATGCCCTCCGGGGGCACCGTTTGGTGTAAATATGTCATATTTTTATCAAATTAATCACAAATGTATTCATATAATGTGTATGAACATGAATTGCTATGGAGACATTAGTTAAGATGTTTAACTTGTTTGTTTTGTATTTACCTTCCATGGTGTTTGTTAGATTACTTGCAATGCTCAGAGCTCTTTGTCTAAGAATAGGATCTTCCAGAAAATCCATAGACACACGGTATGAACTCAGCCTCCTGTTTCTTATCTCATGTTCTGTATTGACACCCTAAAAAGGTTTAAATAGTAATTATAGAAGAAAATATTTGATTGCCCTTTAAAAACATAACTTATAGTTTTAATGTAAGGGAGTAACATGCTTCATGCAACCTTATATGACTAATCTGCAATGCCAGACTGAATCAGCTAAAGTATATTTCGTTCTTAAGCGGTTTCATAGTTCACTACGTGCGTTTGTGCATTTGGCTGTGGTGCAGCAATACCTAGCTATTAAATAAATGTGGCATGCCACAATTAGGTGCATAAATACTTGCAAAAAAAGGAGATACAGTAATCTAAGTTGACTGTTTGTTCAAACATACAAAAAATATTAGAGGGACTGGGGAATAAATATGAAAGAGGAGATCATTGCTGTGCATGCCTTATTTTTATTTACAAATTAATTTTCTTTTTACCTAAAAAGTACCTGTAATCATATATATTCTACTGTCTAACATAGCATCAACATTTCTTAACAAAATTAGTTAAATATTTTAGCTTTTGTAAAATTATGATATGTTTGGACCTAAACAATTTACTCTGGTCTGTCTCGAAAACGTTCTTTACAAATCCTATTTATTATAACGTTAAGAAAAACCACAGTTCTGTGTTTTAAGAAAACTAGAAAAAAATATTACAAACCTTTAACAAAGTTGCTGAGAAAGTGAAATTAAAATGTGAACAATAGGGGACCCAATCAATATATTATTTTTTATAGAATTTGATAAAATGATGTAAAATCATTATATAGAATATTGTCGATATATTTTCATGTACCAGATATGACAAAACATGTCTACAACGCAAAGATATCGTACTAAAAAGCAGAAAATTGGTGAGCTAAAAATAATAACAATTTAGGATTGAACATTTAGTGCTTCATCAAGTCAATTAATATTAATTTCTGCTAGCAGTATTTCATTTGAATCAGATATAAAAAGGTTAAAAAAAAACTGAGATGACATACAAACCTTTTAATATTTGAATTAGTGATGTGTTCTATGTATTATATAAATGACATTAGTATATGGAATAAGTTGAGAGACATTTCTCCAGTTCAACTATATTCTAAAGAGTGTGTAAGGATTCTCAAACCTAAAAAATACTCATAAAGATGTTAAAACTCATTCTCCATCTGCTGTATTTTTCTTACTAATTAAGTAAACCACTTCTTTTCTCATTTCCATTCAAGTCAATGGATTTGGATATCAAACTGATATATAAAAATGCAAGAATGAGCTTTAACCTACCAATAGAACTGGAGCACGCCAAGAGTTCTCTCACAGCATTGTGCATATATATTTTAAAAAAATCATTAATTTTAAAGTAAATTCAAAATAAATCGTATTATGGATTTTAGTAAAAGATTATACACTAAGTGAGATCATATTTACTATTTTGTAGAACCTTAATTATAAATTCACTTCAGTTTATTAGCATACATTTCTTTATTTGTTACTACACATGGTTAGAATTAAATAAATAGTTTATTTAGTGTCTAATATGGTGTATGAGTTCTGTACTATAAAACATTAGTTGCATTTTGGATTAGTTGTATTGTAACCAATACAGAATATCTTGTGCTATTAGTATATTAGAGGCATTTACAAAAAAAAAAGCAGTTGCATTCACAGCTTCACCAACCAGGGATTAAGTGCTCCTGATGGAAGAACTAGGGCAAGGCTACCATGCCTTAACTATTTGAAACTTCCTTACATTGTCATCAGAAGCTGGTTTATCTATTATCACCTCTGGCAGTAGTAGTCCAGCAGGCGATGTTGGAGCTGATGGACCACCGAGCAGTGAGACCACTCCATTGCAATCCACTGTACTGTGCATCTTTCCATTCACAGGAAGCATTGGCATGGTCCTTGACGCCTTACTGGTTTGACTTATATTACTGTTCTTCCGTTCTCGTATGTTCGGTACAAATAGAGAACCTCTTCTGCTTTCATTGTCCTCAAAGGTGCTGTGCTCATCATCTGCAAAGTCATTCTCTGACCCTACATCGTTTCCACCTTGGGGGCAAAACAGGCTGGTTCTACTATTGCGTCTTTGGGTGAACCCATGAAAACTTAGTGGAGACTATGAAATAAAAAGAGAAGAAAAAAAAAGTTTAGGTGGAAATGTTATCCAGTTGTATTAAACGAAAAGTTCTACATGGTGAAGTAGTAATTAATAAAAACTTTGTAAAGAAAACAATATGCATCTTAACATGATATATATTTAGGTAGACAGATAAAGACAGGACAAGGGTGTATGGGGTTTTTGATTATTATCATTGCATCAATCTAACATAAATTACCTTTTTACCAACAATACATAAAAAACTGCAATATCATTATGGAAGATCCAAGAGTATATAAGCTTACATTTCCACCAAACATCTTCATTATAAGTGATTGTATGACAAGCTATTCTGTGTCCCTTTTAACAATGGTTAATAAAATTAAATAGGTAAAATAGATATTTTAAATGTATAACAATACCGAAGTGTACTCTATGGAGAAACGGAAGCCTTTCCTTTTAATGCTCGTTTCTGATGTTGATTTGTGGAACGTTTTATCATCCTTCTCATCTCCGTCACCCTGCCCTTTTTGTCTTCTTTTCTTTTTTCTGTTTCTTCTTTCTTTAGCACTTTTAGAGCTTAGCATCGATACTTCTGAAGAGCTCTCCGAGAGTCCACCAAACCCTGTCCCACCACTGAATTCTCTTGAACCAGCCATGGTTTCTGCTGCTGCGGCTGCCGCCTGTGAGTAATCATAGCAATAAACATTCAAGACACAGAGAATCTGAAACATTTCATGACTGTATATTATATTTGGGGTGTATTGATTTTCACACACCCTGTATTTACTTGAACTTTTCTGATCCTTGATTAGGAATTCTATTCTCTAACAACTTCTGTTACCCTCAAGGGGCTGCCATGATGGTCTATCCTGCTTCTCCCGTCTTTCAGAGCATGTGTGAGCTGGGAGGGCAGCAAGTTATGAATTTCCATAATGCATCTTCCATTGCACACAGCACAGCCAAGGGCTTTCTCTTCGGCTTGAGGAGCCTTCGCCACATGACCATTTGCCCCTAAAGGAAGAAACAGGCCTTGCTGTGCCTGTAATAAGATGCTATATGGAAAGTCACAAGATGCTTCCCCTGCCCACCAAAAACAGTGACATACACTGAGAGAAGGGAGGAGAGGGAAATTAAAAATTAATTAATTAATAATTCAACACTCTGTAAATGGCTTCTTTATCCTAGACACAACCTTGACCTTAAATGGCCATGAATAAATTTACAGGTGCACATTTGCCTTAAAAAACAATAATAATAGATTACACTAGCTTGTTATCCACAGATATATGATATACAAATGCAATTATCATATCAGTATCATTGTCTGCTTTTATAGGCAAAGTGCCACCTAAACATAAGTACTCTAAGATTTAAATATTTATGTACAAGTTGTAGACCTTATTGATACATATTAGAATCACAGCTATATATTCTAATATATCTCCCTCTTGGCTATAATCCCTCTTTGCTTTGGTGCAGATGGGAGAAGGAGAGGGAAAAAGAAGAGAATAGAGAGCATATCATTCCCAGGAGATGAAGGAACCTGTCTTGGGCAACAACAAGGAGATAGATTTAAACCTACAGACTCAACATGCCTTGACCAATAATGTTTTATGCTACATTTATGTGAATTTACTGAAATATACTTTCAATTATTATTATTATACTTTAAAGCCATATAACCTGAATATCTTCCTGATGTTTCCTCAACTGTTCCATCATTTGCTGAAATACGGCTTCTTTCTGCTCTGCTTCTTCAAGTGTTGCCTGGTTCTGTTCTTCATAAGCCATGGCAACCACAGCCAAGATCAAGTTCACCAAGTAGAAGGAGCCCAAGAAAATCACCAGCACAAAAAAGATCATGTAGGTTTTTCCAGCAGCTCGTAGTGTCTTAAATACAAAAAGGTGATATGTTTTTTATTTTTATTTATTTAATTTTCCACATTCTATTGTTCTTCAGATGATAATTAAACTGTGCTTCTTTTCTGCATAATAAAATGGACACTGGAAAGGCTTTGTTTCTTTACACTCATCAAAAGAGGGAGATTAAAGGGTGAAAAAACCTAAAAAACTAACAAAAATGTTTTCATTTTACAAATTGATGCTGATTTGATAAAGTTATTATCAATTGAAGTCAGGCTATTTCAGAGAGTTGTCTCTGCCTGAATGAGTAATGAGCTCTGATACAGTGATTCATTAGAACCATGTCTAAGGCTTCGCTCCTGTAATCTAATACCATTTTAAACATGACTTCATTTAAGTATATATATATATATATATATATATATATATATATATATATATTTCAAAATAACTAGTTCACAGTTCAATTAATTGATTATTTATTTATATATATAATATACCGGTATATATATATATATATATATATATATATATATATATATATATATATATATATATATATATATATATTGGTTGGTCTGTATTGTGTTTAAAAAAAAAATTAGTAAGTTTTTGGTCCTATATCAATGCCATCACATAGTTATTTTTTTAAATGAACAAATGTATTTATTAACACACATATGACTAATATATAAATAACTGTGATATATATATATATATATATATATATACATACATTTTTCATGGAAAGTGGAATTCAGGGATCCATGACTTACTACCATACCACTATACTTTGTTACTGATAGGGTGTCAATCCCTAATACAATGTATAGCATTACAGACTCCAGTTTCATTAGTTATCCAAGTTCTTATAGGATGGCTTCAAGGGCTAAACTATAATACTATAATGACAGTATCTAAGTCAATTATTGATCAATATATAAAATGTGAACACATTTTCCACATAATTTTCCACCATCTAACTGATGGTGTAGAGCACATATGGCGACTTTTGCAGTACTTTAAAAATCGAAAGGCTTTTTCATATGCTATGGTAAAATGCGTGCCAAATCTTGATAATGACCATTGAACTGTCTTACTTTCTCGTGATTCCCCATCTCTACCATCGTTAGCAACTGATCTTTGTCTCCATAATCCTACGACTTGTTCAGATCAACACAAGTGATATAGTTCCCATGATTAAGAAAGACAACGTTGACTTCCTTGATTGGTTAATTACAAGACCATGTGATTAGAGGCGAAAATAAGAAATTAATGGAGACCAGGGAAATCATGACAGAGTAACAATTGTAAAATATATCACTATTCTGCTTGTTTTTTCTAATAAGTGCAATATCCATAATATTTTTAATTACTATCTCTAGATGACTGCAAATAAACAAATCCTTTAAGGGCAATGTATTGCAAACTGCTAGCAAGTTACCAAATACTATACTAATAGCTTTACATTTTCCACAGATTTGATAGTGTACTAAGTAAAATCACATTTTTGAGTTAGCAGTTATAAATGTACAAGAATACATGGTGCTGTTTATTGGACTGACTTTTTAAAGGGTCACTTTAACTCCAATAACAAGTTAGTTTCAGTTTATACATTCTACTAGCCATTGTTCCCTATGCAAAATCATTTATGATATGTTATGCATTATTTCCGAGGCTCCTTTTTCCTCATTTATGGCTCCATATACTTATTGGCACATAAAAACAGCTACTTAGTACTCAGGAGTTGCTTATATACATAACACAATGTTGACATTTTCAGGAAAGATTTACCTAAAAACCTTGATTTTTTTGGGTGCCAAGCTTTCTTACCAGATGCTTGGTAAGAAACAGGCAGTGGTTATATAGATAAGTGCAGTGTAATTTATAGGTAGGTAAGTCAATTCCAGCTTTGCACACCCAGAGGAAAATGACATTACCAAGTAAGCAGAGGACATGTATTATCTAGGAGTTTGACCTTTCAAAGGAAGTACTTGGTGCTGGATTGCATCACATGGTTTGGTGGGGTCTGAGTTTACAATATAATGAGATCACAAGGATTTAGAGAGAAAGAGACTACATATCCCAGGCTTCTTTGCAACACAGAAACCCCAGAGTATGATACAAATGTATCTGCTTTCTCCTGATTGGCCAAAACAAACTTTATGCTAATCTTAGCAGGGATTTTCAGGGTAGTCAACTGACAAAAGCATCAGCTTGCAAATTAAAAAGATTTAGCAAACATCAAGGTGAATTTGTAAATGTTTATTTTGGTATTTTTTCCATGCAAAAAATGTTTGTATACACTACTGATTCTCCTCTATCAGTTGCATTCATTATCCAGGAAACTTAGATATGCCTTTAAGTAGCACGTTTGTTTTGGGATGTTTAACAATCAGTGATATAGCATAACATGGAGTTATCTAATTCTAGTTCAGCATCACACTAGATAGGACAACGAGTTTTCAGTCTTGCGTCCGTGCTTTGAAGTAAGCTCTTTGGATACTGGACTCTAAGACAAGACCCTCCATCCTTTGCAACATGTTAATATTGCTATTCTTTTGCCTTGATCGTAACCTATGTACAGTGCTACAAAATATGTTGGCACATTACAAATAAACAATAATAATAACATTATACCAACATTTTGGCTTACTTATCTGTACCTCCCAATGGCCATTTTAAAAACATGGCCTGGCTACAGCCACTGAGGATTGGAGACAGACAAACCTGATATAGCACATTATTTAGTGTTTTTTGCATTTCTGTTGGTGCCATATACAATAAGGTTATGAATAGTTGACACAAGACTAGACGCAAGTTTCTCTGCTCCTGACTCAGTGTATTTACTGCATGCTCCACATCACCCAAGCAGCCACAAAATATTTCTTTAGATATTCTGCTCACCAGTTGGTAAAGATTTTCCCAGAAATCTTGAGTCATCAGTCGAAAAAGAGACAAGAAAGCCCAGCTGAAGGTGTCAAAGCTTGTGTAGCCGTAGTTCGGATTTCTTCCAGCCTTCACACATACATATCCTTTAGGACATTGGCTGCAAAAATAACAGTTGGTGTTTTGTAAGAAATTCAGTCTTATAATGCAATGTATAATGGCATCAATTTGACTTTACCGTTAAAGGACCACTGTAGCTATTTCATTCCATATGGTCTTTTAAATAACTAAACTTAATAAAGGGCAAAATGTTTTAGAAAGTAAAAGAAGTAAGCATATAATTATGTGTTTCACCTTTATATGCAATTATTCTTTACTGCAGGCTTCTATTTTCTATACTATGCTGCTTCTTGCAGCTTCTGTATTAGCAGTGTATGTCCTTGAACACTAAAGAAATATGCATTTATTCTAATTAAGGCACTGGCAGTTGTAGCTGCCACATTCCCGTCCTATTTCCAATCTCCTCCCACTGGAAATAGCAGAATCCAAAGTAGTATTTTTTTTGTTTTGTGCCGTTAAATCATTTCCAAATTTCCATGACCTCATGGACCGTAAAACACCAGGCACATCTTTATGTCCAGGGTCATGCTGATCTGCTTGGTTTTCATGGCAGAGATACTGGAGTGGGTTGCCAGTTCAATCACCAGTGGGCCACAGGATACAGCTCCTGGTATTCCTAGGTGGCCTCCTATCCAAGTACTGATCAGGCCCAACACTGCTTGGCTTCAGGGTGATGTGACCTCTTGGTTCCTTGACTGGAATCGAATCCGGGTTGCAGCAGTGAAAGCACCGAATCCTAATCACTGGACCACCAGGGCACCCCAAAGCAGTATAATTGCATATAAAAGTAATAAATTAGAATCTATCTTATTTTTAATTTTTTTCTCATGTTCTAAAAACATATTGTAGTAGGACTCTTTCATGTAATTTATGAATAAAATACCCAAATTTCATGCTGTTATTTGCTACTGTTTTGAAGAACTACACTAGAAATTAAGCAACATAATTTTAGAATGCAAAAATAATAAAGTCTCTAATTTATTACCTTTTATATCCATTTATGCTACTGTGCAATCTGCCATTTTGGTTGCATTAGGTCAACACCCTGTGGTGGGAGGAGACTGAATGCACAGGAAGCATCTGCACAATGGGAATGTGGCAGTTACAAAGACTGCTCTCAGGTGGACTACAGAGAAGCTTATTAGTTTACAAGGACACACTCTCTCTTTCGAGACAGACAGCAAAAGTCAACAAACCAAGATGGCGCCACACAGTAAAGAATAACTGCATGTACAACTTAAAAATATGGTTGTGTTTTTGCTTTCTTAAGCATATTATCATGATTAGTTATTTATAATGCCATACTAAAACATTTGACCACAGTGTTTTTTTAATGGGTTAACTCATATGCAATTAATCTACAAGCAACGGTTGTCTATTTGAGATGACTGGCTCAACTGATTTGTCAGCAGGATGTGTCCTTATAAACTAATCAGTACTTTCAGTATTACTAATGCAGTTATTATGGATTGCCATGTTTAAACTGGAAGAAGAAACCAAAATGGCAGCTCACACTGCAGGATAATTGCACATAATAGTTAATACATTACAGGATGCATTATGCCTACGTTGTAACACTCTAATTTGCCCCACTATCAAGTGCACGTCTTCAGAAGAGCATACTGTGAATATAGGACAATAGTGGCCCTTTAATTGACATGGCTCCGGTGACCATAAATAACAGAGAGAAGCAGAGGCCTCATTATTAGAGGTCAACTGTAAAACAGTGATTAAGAATGTCATTTCTGAGAATACATTTTTCATTTTTGGCTGATTGAGGAGAGATTTGCAGCCAAGTAGAGTCTTGCTTTATCATCTATTTCCTTCTTGAGAATGGTAAAGATATACATTTATTGATGGACTTGTATTATTTTTCTTACCCTGAATCTGTGCTGTTACCACATAGAAGAGCATCCCTTGCTCCTTCCAAAAAGTAATAGCGTTCTGTATAAGGAGACAGAAAAACACTTGAGCAACAAAAATTACAAACTTGTTTAATATCACATAAGTTATCAATTTCTGTAACTGACTATGTTACAGAATCTCTCGTTCGGATTCGAGTGAACTCGGGAGACAGTGACCACAACTGGAGGTAGAATCAAAATGTGGCAATTTTTTATATGTAAAATCTGGCATTATATAGGCCATAACCTCACCTTTTCATTGCACATACCATAGTTGTCTTGAAAAATAAGCTCACAAGCAATAAGGAGTTACATAGTCACAAACATTCTACCTTGACATTGGTACATAAAGAGAGTAAATAACAAATACAAGACGTGTGGTTACAAAGTTCAAGATGTAAAATTCTCATGCCATGAACATCCCATAATAATTATCTGTGCAAGGCAGTCAGTTTAACCCATTATACATCAACAGAGATCATTACCCATTATTACTCACTACAGCCTAGAGCGCTAATTAGGTATTTTCAATGCCATTTTCAATTATATTTGAAAAATAAGGTATATGGTACAACCTATTATTATAAATAAAAGCATATTTCAAAACTTTAATGTGTCACGTAAACCAAACACCTCTCTTTTCATGGAGAGATTTACACATTAGCATTGCCATCAGCATTGTTGGTCTTGCATTGGTATGTTCTAATTATCTTTAAGTAGCTATATAGATAAAACATTAATAAATATGATTAAAGGCACATTAAATGTAATTTAATTCACTGACAACATCCATCAGGATAAAATATTCGAAAAACAGTTATAAAATGCACCTGAAGCTTATGAAGTACAATGGAGCGACAGTGATGCTGCCACATCTTCTTATCACGCTCATTAATCTAGATCATGTGACAAATATGGCTGCATAATATAGTAATATAAGACGCCTCTGCTCCCTATATGTAGCATAAAAATTCTTGACTATTTTTTAAATTAGCATGTTTTCTGGAATTTTAGATAATTTTAAGGCAACTACATTTTAAATAGCGATTGTTTTCCAATAGTGTATTTTCAAAAAGTGTGTTCCCTATTATTTATTTTTAATGTGTATGTTTCTTAGCACAGCTGGGGTACATGTTATTTATAGTTTAGACAAATAACCTGTTACACGTGAAAAGTGAAAATATACACTTGGATCAAGTAAAGTAATACAGGGAAAATAAAGAATATTGAAATAATACTCTACTGAGTTTACAAATTAGGGTTATATCATATCAGTACCAGTAAATACTCTGTAACATGGTCATTAGTTATATTTGTCATGTCTGTAGCATCATATTGGTATATTTATAACATTTATATTATGCATTTTATTGGTTGTTTTTCAGGAAATTGATAGTTTTCACCAGATACTGGCTTCACATTACTACCAAAATCTCTAACAGGTCTGATTACAATGCAGGTAATTATTACTATTCATCCAGAATTCAGAACTCTCAACACAGAAGATTTAATACAAAGCGCCACTAGATACATTTATTTTACATTACTTATCTGATCTCGGTGCAAAGCTGACTAATGAAATCATGAAGAAGGTGGACATTACAAACGTCATTTTTAAATGCATTTTACAGTATTGAAACCAGTCTACTTTCCTGAACCGAAATATGTAATACAACATATTGCTCTTTACTGTGTTAATAGATGTAATCATTTTCCCAAGATGACCATAAAAATGTGCTATGTCATTGGGATAATCTGCATTTTGAAGAGCCAAACATTAAAACGTACAAATATTTGAATACAGCAAATTAATGAAACTTTCCTAATTCCAATTAAAAATACAAAGCAATTTTAAACTAGCAAAAATATTAGAAAATGTGTTAAGAAACATCATTTATAATAATATTAAATGTAAATAAACGTTATCCTATGAGAATTACAATTATTTTTACAATTATATTTACAATTATTTTCAAACTTTTAACTTAAATAGTAACATGGTTGACGTGGTGGAAACAGGTCATAAGTCTGAGGTATCCAAAAAACCAAAGGATGTATCTCAAATATTATGTAGATAAATACCCTAGTGGTTAAGTGCTTGGGATATGAAATGGCAGATTTGGGTTTGAGTCTTACCACTATCTCTAATATTGTGTATGGAAAATAATGTAATTGGAATAGTTCATAAAGTGTTCATTCGTTA